>ML797755.1:233440-256186 GCA_009831015.1 Picea engelmannii
AAGAAATTGGAAACATATGGGTATCTACTCTCTTAATGGACATTCTATTTCTAGATAGGGATATAATTCATGAAAGTGCTACAATGTGGGTCATTCTTGCACTTGCATATTTATTGAAATTTGAGGAAATTGCAAACATAAACTTTGTTACATAATTTCTAACTACTCTAGTTTGTAATAGTGACATAGGTACTTTGCAATCCATAACTATTTACGGTGGTGCTAGTGGACATATACCTTTATTAAGTTGTGTTGAAGTAGACATATCAAAACTTATAGAAGAATTTAAGGAGTTATTTACAATACACAATCAATACCAAGTAGCTTTGGACTGATTGTTTAGAGTTGATGGTATCAAGGTTGGTGCAACTTGTTGCAAATTAACACATGCCTTAGCCATGTGCTCCTTCCTTGGCACTAGGAGTTTTATGTAATTCCCCTCCTTGCCCAACTCTAAAGCCAAGAATTCAAAGCCTTGGTTAGCTCTCTAAAGCCAAGAAAAGGAAATCAACGTACATAAATGAGATTTTTTCAATGAGTGGAAGCCATCCTTTAGTTGGATCTTCTATCCTCAAAACCAAGAAGAAAAACCCTTATTCTATTTTAGCGCACTTTGATTGGAAATTTGCAGGCCTTTAATCTGGCCCAAGAGCTGTAGAAACTTGGGTAGAAAAGCACTGGTCGTCAAATATTCATGGATATGTATTTTCATTTTCCTTTGGCCAAGGTTATTTTGTGTTTCTTTTTCTCAATGGGGAGGAATGTGACTTGATTTTTCATTATGGATGGACCCTATTTCATTGGATTCGAGTGAAGGTTCTTATCTCCTTGGTCTCTTAACTTCAATCCAAAAGAAAAGATCAAATCATCCTAGTGTGGGTTAGGCCACCTCATCCCCCTCTGGTATTTTGGGACGATAGTTCTCTAAGATATATTGGGAATTAACTAGGTCGATTTTTAATTGGGTAGAGCCAAAAATAAATGTGTGCCCTATGCGTGAATAAGTGTGGAGGTGGACCTAGAGAAGGGTCAAAGGCATTGCAAATCAATATAGATGGATGGAGCCTCCAACAAGCCCTATATTATGAGAAACTTCCTTTTAAGTGAAATGTGTGTTGTGTTTATCGAAATTTTGCCAAAATCTATCAAAAAATTCAAGAGAAACATCACCCTCCAAAGGAGTCATCAAATAAAGATTATGAGTTCAAGCCAGCACCTAGTAGGTGTAGAAATTCTTAGTGCAAGAGGCCTCAACAATCAAATCCATCCCAAGAGGGACCATCCAAAATAAGAAATAACAAATTCTAAGTTCTTGGGAGTCTAGAAGATTCGAAGAAGGAAATCGATAATGATCTGTAAACTATTGTGGATATTTCAATGGAACAATTCATCACAACAAATCTTGTAATATTATGAAATATTGGATTATGTAATTTATTTCCTTAGATCCCAAATCAATTATTACTAGCTTAGTGCTCAAATTTATGAAAAAAACATAAATATGAAAATGAAAGAAGAGGCAATTGAACACACCATCCAAAAAAATGAATACAATATGTATCCTGGGAAACTCGATACCAAAGAAAACCTAGCTAGAAGGTGATGCATATGCTCTTCTATATTTTCTTCATTTATGAAAAAAAACAAGTACAAGGAAAGGGGCACTCACTATGGAGTTGCCTTTGACATTGTGGCATGAACAACTACTACAGAATGGGCCTACCTCCTATGTTATGCTCTCAAAATACCACTCCTATATGCTTTACTCAACTATGGAACAAGTACAATGCTAAGGAATGGAGCCTTTTCTTCTCCTAGTAGTCCAATATTTAACATAGCTCGATAGTCATCTAGGGTTAGGTTTTTGCATCCTCAACCCTCAATTAGTGATAAAGTTTTGGACCTTTTAGAATCTTCTTGAAATTCCACATGTGGCTATACCCACATGTGTGAGTAATGATGGCTAATGTGGCATCAACTCATACCATGGTGGTAAACAAGGTAGGTCAACTTGTGAGAGGCATAACTTCTGCATATGAGCTATGATTGAGTTGAGATGACTTTCGCATTGTTAGAAAGGTCTCAGTGTATAGAAAAATGTCAAGGGGTTGGAAGCTATGCTTCCAAAGTTTTGACCACCCAAAATTCTATTTGATGCCTCAAAATGGCTTGGGAAGGTTCCAAGCCCCAAATTTCCAAAATGGGACATGCCACTAAAATGAGCCTTGCAAGCCAATTCCTCCAATTTTTCCACCTAGAAAGTACTAAGATAGATGAAAAATTATATAATTATCCAATCTAGATCAGAGAGGGAAGAGGATTTATTGAAATATCTCATCTCTAAAACAAATCATCCTCAAGGTGGTGAGGACCCATCCAAGTCCCAAGTGGATCTTTAGGTTAATACCCAAATAGGAATAGAAGAGAAACAAGTAGAGGAGGGAGAGGAGAAAACAAAGGATGATGTAGATGAAGCAAAGGAGGACGAAGTGGAGAAAGAAAAAGGAAAGGATGTAGATCCTCCCATTATTGTAGTGTCACATGCTCATCTGTATGAGACATTTGAATCTATTTCTTTCACCGGAGTCCTGAAGAAAGCCCCATATCCCTCCCTTCCTCTCACAAGGGGAAGGAAATCAAGTTGGGATCAAAGAGAAAATGAGGTCGAATCAAATATTATCTTGGGCCATCATTTAATCCTAGATTGTCCCCTATTTAGTTGGGGGGTAATCATTTGTAATTAATAATTATGTATTGTTTATGCATCATATTATTCAAGCAATTTGTAAGAATTTTTCCTTGTGCTTAATAATCTTAAAGAAAAAGTTTATGTGGGAAATCTCACTAGCTTCTCTTTTCCCAACTCTTCGATGAGGAGAAGGAAATATTTGCAAGTCATGATCTTGCTTCTTAATATTTGTATTAATGATTTGTTTAGTTCAGATACAACCTTTTTTAATACAACTTTAACCATTTCAATTAATAATATTAATAGTTTAATTAAATAATCAATAATAATTGAATTAATCAAAATAATAATATCATTAATAATACAATTTTGATGCTAAAGCGATGTAATTGTGATGCTAAAATGACGTCACCATGATGCTAATATGACAAAAATAATATTTAATTAGGATAGAAAACAATGTTAATTAGATAATTGTGTTGCTAAAATGACACATAATTGAAGCAATACAAAGTGCGCAAGACGCAAAAGTGATGCAAAAGTTCCATTTTTCATTGTTGACATGGCACTAAAAATTGAAAATATGTCACTAGACCAACACTGACAATCCCGATAATTTACAGTGCATAATGACCAAAATAGAAGCAAAAACACATTTCTTACACAAACACAACATGAAAACTTATTTTCCCAAGCATTTTAAATGCACAAGAGACGTAAAATTGACAAATGGTAGAAGTGCATGTTGAGAAAATCGACACAAAAATGATGATTCAAGGAGCATGTGTCTATATATTCAATGTAAGTTTGATTGAACTTTGAAGAAAAACATGGTGCACCCATTAGCATCAAGTTCTATGTCTTGTAAAATTGACTTTTTTATTGTGAAATCGCACTACTATTTATTTTTCAAAAGGAAAAAAATGTAATTTTCATTCAAGTAAAATAATAATTACGATCATTAGGTGTTGTGATACTTCTAAAAAGAAGGCATTGAATTTTTCTTATGTGTCTACATAAATCACAGTTTCCGATCAAAACTTAGAAAGTAAAAAATGACTCCTTTTGGAGTGTATAGTCCTTTCGTACATAAACAGGAAACAGATTCATGTCTTCTTAACAGAACATGGAATCCACATACATTCATAAATCAACAAGTGTAGTATTCCTCAATTCTACCAACTGACCGTGATGTCCTTCAGTAATTATAAAATTATTTTCAAGTATTTCCAAACCTTCTTTGGAGAGTTTGTCGATAATTTTGTTTTGTTCTCTATAAATATGAGAGAAGCTAATATTTTGAAATTTACTGGCAATATCCATCGGCTAGTATACAATCAGAATGAGTTTGATATTCATCACCTGTGCCTCTCCTTTCATCCACTTGATGATCAAAAGGGACTCGTTGAATACCCACAATGTAACTAGCCCTCTGTCCAAAAAAAAAAATTAAAAAGTAGAATAATGTCATGTGTTCGCCCTATTGTTTGTACCCGAACTCAAATTTACTTTGAAATTTGAAATAAATGAGATTTGGAAAGATGGAGACTAAAACCAATCCCAATAGTTTGTCCATCACCCTGGCAAGCACCATCAAACTACCCCTAAGGTGTGGATGGGTTTAATTGAAGCTCTTTCAGGATCCTTGGGTGAGAATGACTTGGGGCCATCTTAAAATGAGGAAGGAGACTCAGTACTTGTGCAATGATTCTAAATAATGGCATAATTATGTCTTCAAAAAGTGTTGTGTTCATTGCGAGCCAAATACCCCATATGATCAAGTAAGGCAATGCACGTAGCTCCTCCAATTCCTTCCTAGAAAACCAAGTTCTAAGAAAGTCTTTCGAGTTAATACCATTCCATAATGAATACATTTTCATGGATGTTTATACCTCCTACCATACATGTGACGTTGTTGAGAAACTTAGAAAAAGGTGTGTATTGGATTCTTCCTTAGAGTTACAAAGTGGGCATCGACCCAGCCCCTATTTTTCCCTCCTTTGCAGCTTATCCCAAGTTAACACTTTATCAAATAAAGTTAGCCACATGAGGACCTTGCTTTAGTCGGCACCTTTACCTTCCATATTTTCGTCCACCACTAGCAGACATCCCTGTCACCTCTACTGCAAAATCTTGGTAACCCAATTTAACTGAATAGATACCCCTCGGCTTATTATAATTCCAAATGAGTTCATTGGGGACTTCTTTAATTCTAATATGGGCTCACTTTGACTCATTTAGAAATTGATCCCCATAGGGTCTATATTCTCATGTTATCCCAATTTCCTAAGCACTCTGCCAACCTTCTATCAATAAAGTAGTCTATGTTGGATTGACTATATGATTGAGTGAATGTATTGCCTAATCTCTGAGCATTGTAATCACTTTTGTTGGAAGAAAAACCTCCCTACGATATCCTATATTGGCATGTAAGCCAATTCTAAATTTTGTACCATCTCCTACTCACCACGCTAGGAGTGGGTCAAGCACTGGAAAGGATAATGTCACAACTTTCCACTTAATTGGCTTATGTTCCTTCTTGATCCAATCAATGGTTGTGAGGTGAGATATGTATTTATGATTCAATATTCTTCCCCAAAAATTATTTTTGGTGAGTGTTGCTTACAGAGATTTTTTCGCTAGGGAGAACCCAAAGGAATGAAGGTTCTTGAGGCCCCATCATCCATGTTCTTTGGGAGAATCTAGCACCTTCGAACTCACTCAATGAGACCCCTTAACCTTATTGTCACCATGCTAAAGGAAATTGAAACATGTTTTATGAGATTTCTCCAACACGCCTTTTGGTATATGTACCAATATGAGCCAATAGACAGGGATGGCTTAAAAAATGGACTTAACTAAAACCAAATGCCGGCCTCAAGAAAACCAAATTTTGCACCATATATTGATATTTTTATCCATCCTCTCGACTAGCCACCACCAATATTTATTACCATATCCATTGGGTCTAAGAAGGAAACCCAAATATTTGAACCCTAAATTGAAATCAAGATGTTGAAAAGGAAATAATTGTTCAATTTATCTACCCGGACCCTCATCTAGACCTACCATTGTAATGGTCAAATTCTCCTCATTAATCTTTGTTCTTGTATCCAAGTTGAAAATACAAAGGATCTCCCTGAGTTGTGTACCCTCCCTTGCAATCCTAGCCAAGAACAATGGGACATCATCGATAAAGAGTAAGTGAGACAGGGATTCTTCACTAATTTTGATTCCTTTCACCTTCCTTGTCCTACGAGCCTCCAAAATACATATGCTCAATCCTTATGCTAAAAGAAGGAAAATATATAGTGACAAGGGACAACCTTGTCTTAAACCTTTTGATGGACTGAAAAATTTGGAGTCTGTTTGTTGACCAAAATTTGGTCACCTATATGTTCCCACTCCTGGAATAATAATAATAAATGATATCAAAAGATGAAAATTTTTGAACTCTTATAATTTCTCTATGTATCCCTCAGTCTCAGCTTCGCCACATGTTTTTCGGATCGAAAATCCAATTTCCTATGCTCAAGATATCCAGGTTTCCGTCAAACAGGAAAAAGGGTGCTACTTCTATGTGGAATAAATCTAATCTCTTGGAATTGCATTTAATTTTTTGAGTCCACGACCCTGGTTTTCTTCATTAATTTTCGGACCAAATACCCTTAAAAATCTTCTTGTTCTGGGTTCAAAACCCATAAAAATCATCATTGTATTTCTCACGAGCACCCGTCATTCTCTCAATTACCCTCACTTACTTCACCTCTCCAACACTTAATTTATTTTTTAATCCATTAAGTGTTCAATCTGACTCACTTAGCGGACTCATATTTTTCCCTACCCCCTCACCCTCTCCACTCCCTTACCCCCTTACCTTCCCTTCACCCATACTTAGATTATTTTTAATTCCCGAACTCATGGACTTACCAACCCCCTCACTTCCCTCACTCCCTCACCCCGTGAGTCTATGACCCACATTTCCCACCCCTCTCAAATTATCTCCCACTTAAACTCTCATCCCACACCCCCTCACCCTCTCCACTCCCTTATCCCTTATCCCACCACTCCATACTTAGTTTTGTTTTTTTTCTAAGTCCTCTCGGACTTGCAAGGTGGACTCTCGGACTCACCCTGTGAGTCTGGTGACTCACCCTCACCCTGCTAGTCTAGTGCCTATAAACAACCCCCCTACCTCACCCTACGTCACTTCTCCCCTTCCCTAACTACCCTTTCCCTTCCCCCTCTCTCATTCCACCCTCCTCCCATACTTAACCCATTAACCACCTATTTTATAACTTAATTTTTTATTCACAACCAATAAGATTTTTACATATTGCAACCTGTGGAGGAATGCCACATGGCATCCAATAATATGCTTACACATGGCAATTTTATGAGAGTGACAAATGTCACACTCTTATTGGATACATACAAAATATTTTTGACCCGTCATACGAATACACGTGGCATCTCATCATTGGTGACATGTGGCAGCTTATCAGGTAATGACACGTGGTGAATTGTGAATGGTTGACTCATCATTGACTGGCCATGAGGTGGAGGATGATTTGTTGACATAAAAAGACACGTGGAATATCATCATTGGTGACATGTGGCAGCTTATCAGGTGATGACACGTAGTGAATTGTCAATGGCTGACTCATTAGTGATTGGCCATGAGGTGGAGGATGATTTGTTGACTAAAATATTATTATTTGGTTGATTTTCCAAGGGAGGTTGACCCATTAAGCTCCATTATCTTCCTTTCATGTTTCTTACTAAGTGTGTATTGCATTTAGTATTATACGCTATTAAAACTCATATAATCCCATGCATGTGGGATAACACTTTACTACAAAAAGGTCTAATTTTTATGGAAGAGCATGAAATTCAATCCAAGGGCCCACATTTGCACATCAAACTTGATCAACAATGGTTGAGTCATGAACTTTTGAAGGCCATATCTTGAGCTTCGGGTGTCGGAATTGCACCAATTTTATACCGTTGGAAAGGTATTTTGACGAAGAAATTGTTGGTGAAAGTTTGAAGGTTTTAAATTTGCTACACCATTTCAGCAAATTAAAATATCAGTCAGATTCAGTTTCTTTAATGGGCCTTCATGACAACTCAACTTCACGAGCTCGTATCTTGAGATCCAGGTGACGGATTTGGAAAAACTTTATATCATTTGAAATATAAGATGAAGAAAATCACATATGAAGTGATTTATATGGATGAAATTTTTATTACCACTTCCAAAAATTTAAAACACAATCCCCCTTATTTTAGAGGGAAATTAATTAAATTTTTAAAATAAAAGTTTATTTAAAAAAAATTATTAAAAAAAGAAGAGGGACCCATTTTGAATATGTGTATATTAATGATGTAAGTTCATTAATAAGGAATTAATGAGGATTTAATTAAAGAGAATACTTCAAGAAAATAATTGTACGGGAATTTCAAGAGAGGAAAAACCCTAACTACTCAAGTAGTTAGAAGATCTCATTTTAAAAAGAGATGAAGGGATTCATCAAAGGTTCCACAATCAGAATTATCAAAGGGTCAAGGAAGAAGATCAAAGAAAGAAGAAGGTACAACCATGAATAAACAACCAAGCTTCTGATCAAGGAAAAGAAATCTCCATCTTCTCTACTCTTTCTATTCCTCTACACCATTTCTCATAACTTTATGCTTGAGTCTCTTAGTTGGGCACAATGATGAGTTCTTGAGTTTCTTCTTGTATTCTTCCAAAATATGTTTCTTGTATGATCATGGAGTATTTACAGCCATATACATGACTGTCAAAGCTTTTGTAATGAAGAACATTTTTCATGAATAAAATCCACAAACAATTGTTTCAGGGTTGATTTCAATTGTATCTTGTAACTTTGAGTCTTAAGTATGAGGTATTTGAGATTGACCTATCAAATTATGTTTTGATATTGATATTAGTACTCTTTTAAAATTATTTGAGATGATCAAATTATTTTCTCCTATATTTCTAGAAGAAGGCATGGATGCTTTTATATATGATTAAGAAGATTATGTATGTGATGTGGATCGCAAAGAGATTATGATGTTGAAGCCCTCCTTCAATCATTTATTACTATAAAGAGACTTCTTGCTGCACATAAAGATTATATTAGGTTATTGAAGACCATTTTATTTCATAATTTCAAGTAATAAATATTTAGGGTTTGTTTCCTTAGCATTCTCTTGATCCAAGATATCACGGATATATCCTTTAGCCAAATAGGAGTACCACCTCTCTAAAAACGTAGGGGGATTCATATCCTCGTGAGGTTGTTGTTTCAGTCATGATGGATTCAAGCATCAACATTTTTGGCGACCATACTGGGGAGACATTTATTTTCAATTTATTTGACACCTTGCTTTAGATTAGATTGAAGAACCAGAAATCCCCATGGCTCAAATTTTTGAAAAGAAGATTCAGAAATTTTTTTGTTTGTTTTAAGTATGTTGCACCTTTTTTATAATTTCAAAAAGACCTGAGAAGCACCGAAGATTTGGGAGAATGAAATCCCTGGAAGCTCAATTGGAAAGAATCAAAATGAATAATTGCATTCATGTCATGATGCTCCGTTAAATTCTTAATCAAGCCCATCAATGGCTTTACGAGACTTAGCAAAAGGGAGAAATACCCAAAGAAGGAGGTGATTTCATAAAACCCCTTTAAATTTACTAGAAGTAGATTTTCAAATGTTTGGCATTTCTATTGAAAATTTTTCTACATTCTTTGAGGATGCTTCAGAAGATGCAGAGAAACACTTGTTTAATTTTAAAAGTACATGTCATGATTTCAACCTCAATGAAGACAATGTTACATGTACATTATTTTTACAAACTCTGCGAGGGAATTCTCTTGAATGGTATAGCTCATTAATACCTAACTCCATTACCAGTTGGGATGTGTTAGAAGATTCATTTGCAGAAAAGTCCATCCCAAGAGTGCATTCATATGTTTTTGTTGATTCAAATGTTGTTTCCCACCCACCCTCTCCCATATGGACACAAGAAAATGAAATCAACGATTTGGAAGTAGAATCTAATCAAGCATTGGAATATTTTTCTGAATCTAGTCACATGGCTGAAAATGAAAATAAGAATTCTGATTTGCAAGAGAAAGACTTCAGCCTCTCATACACTCCATATGAAGATCTTTTCAACAACAAGTTTGAGAATGAAATTGAGGAGCCTCCACCAAATACACAAGAATATTTCAACCTTGTAATAGATGATGAAAAGCCTCAAGAGCCTTGGCAGCAAGAACAATTGGTGGAAGAAATGAATCTTGATAAAAATGATGAACAAGATGGCCATTACATGAAGGAAAAGTATTTTCAAGAGATTGTTGATGAATCAATAATATTGGATGTGGACAGTCATAAGGAGAGAAATGAAAGAATGTTATGATTGAAAACTCTCCATCCAATCAAAGAAAATAATATTTTTGAGCAACCAATAATTGATTTCATTCAATTATGGTTCCAAAGCATTATTGGATAAGCAACACAATCAGATCCTCAACACACCTTGTTCAATATTTCTCTAGTACATATTGATACCCATGACTCAATGGTACAAGTTTCAATATTATCCATAGTAATGGAGTTCATTCCACAAATCAAATCAATGTTTGAATGGCACCACTGGAAATTTTCCTACACCTAAGGTGCCCCTTTCTTTCAAGTAAGTTAGGGTAGGTAGATCATGTATGTACATATTTTGTTTATTTAGTTCAATTTTGCACAATAAGGTAGTCTTTATATCGAAGTTTGAAGATAACTCCATGAAAGAAGTGAATTACAAGAATTTATTTTGAAGATGACTCCATAGCCCAATGGATAAGGAAACTGGTCTTGAGATTTTGGTGTTCTTAGCAATCCACAGGGGTCACTATCCCACAGTTGGAGCCAGTTGTTGACCAAAACTTGGTCACTTATATGTTCCCACTCCTCGAATAATAATAAAAAAACGATATCGAAAGATGAAATTTTTTTAACTCTTATAAGTTCATTGTGTAGCCCTCAATCTCATCTTTGCCACGCATTTTTAGGATAAAAAATCTGAGTTCGTATTCTCAAGATATTCAGGTTTCCTTCAAATAGGAAAAAGGGTGCTACTTCTATGTGGAATAAAGTCAATCTTTCGGAATTGCATTTAAATTTTCAGGTCCACGACCTTGGTTTTCTTCATTAATTTTTCGGGCCCAAGACCCTTAAAAATATTCTTGTGTCGGGTTCGAAACCCATAAAAATCTTCATTGTATTTCTCGCGGGCACCCGTCATCCTCTCAGACTCACCCTCACCCATACCCCCTCACCTCCCTCACCCCGTGAGTCCACTACTTACAAACTACCTCACCCTACGTCACCCCCTCACCTCCACTCCCCTCACTTTTCCCCTTCCCTAACTACCCTTTCCCTTCCCCCTCTCTCGTTCTACCCTCCTCCCATACTTAACCCATTAACCATCTATTTTACAACTTAATTTTTTATTCACATCCAATAAGATGTTTACATATTGCAACCTGCGGAGGAATGCCACATGGCATCCAATAATATGTTTACACATGGCAAGTTTATGAGAGTGACACATAGCAATTTTATGAGAGTGACACATGTCACACTCTTATTAGATACATATGGAAAAAAATTTACCTATCATACAAAGACACGTGACATCTCATCATCGATGACATGTGGAAGGTTATCAGGTGATGACACATGGAGAATTGTGAATGGCTGACTCATCAATGATTGGGCATGAGGTGGAACATATGGTAGATTTTTGACCTATCATACAAAGACACATGGCATCTCATCATTGGTGACATGTGGCAGCTTATCAGGTGATGACACATGGAAAATTGTGAATGGATGACTCGTCAGTGACTGGGCATGAGGTGGAGGTTGATTTGTTGACTAAAATATTATTATTTGATTTACTTTTCCAAGGGAATGTTGAGGAAAATATATGGAATGATCTTGCTCAAGCATTTTTAGATATTACTTGGCTAAATCAAGATAGACGGGAATATCACCCTATGTTTATAGCCATCAAAAATTGTTTCCTAATCCACAAGTATTGGTTACAAGGGCTTAGGTTGATTTTTTATAAATGAAAGATTGTTGAAAAAATCAATGTTATGTAATTTTCTAAATATAACAGATGCAAAAATAAATGTAGAGACTGAAGTAAAAATACCAAGTCAATAATCAACACATATGAGACATAAAACAATCGCTTATTTCATTCAAATTTATCAAAAGAATCATTCTCTTTACAAAATTCCCTGAGGAAGTTTGGACCAAAGTCAAACTTAGATGTCCCCAATGAAAACCATACAAAAGGACTTCTGACATAAAGTAAAAGACTGAACTTTAAAATTTGGATCAACTTGCCACAGATTGTTGCCCACTCGACTTTGCACAATATCCTTTATCAGTCATGAAATTTAATTCACAGACACACAAGTCTACACAGACTATCAAAGATAGATCAACACCTCTGAAAAGAAAGTGTTTGAATGATGTAATTCAACCTTGAATCTTGTTGTCTACAATAGGACCCTCTTATCATAAAATAGAATTAGGCTTTTAATGAATTAAAGAATGAATTAACACTGAATTATCTCAATAAAACTCAAGAGTGGACCTTAGTATGCTTTATCCTTCTATCATCCTCTTGTTCCTCCTTCTCTTTTTGTCTTTAAGCAATCAGAATTAGTTGAAGTAGTTAAACTACCTCTTTAGTTAAGTTAACTAAAACTCAACCAACTTTTTAGTTTGGGGGGGGAATTAATAAAATGATAATAAGGGTCTTTAATAAATAATAACTAGTAGGTGGGACCCCTTGTGACTCCCTTTAGTTTCTTTAACAAACATAACACAACTAGTTAATCAAATAAAAACATCCCTCCTTGTCGCTCCCATCATCACTCTCATATGACAATTAATATCAATGATATTTGAAACCATAACCAAAAATATAATATCCAACATATCCAAAAAATAGTGTGTTGTCCAAAAAAACTTCAAAAGTCAACTGTTCTCAACAATCAATAAATAAAAACACTTAAAACCATATTTGCCACTCTGGGAGCCAATTTTCCCCTTGTTGTTGTTGTCTCCTTTTGATTTCTATGAATTTGCCTTAGGCTGTGTGGAGCCTTTAGGCCTAATCTCACTGATAACATGAGATAAATCATCCCTCAAATGCATGCGGGATGAAATAGATTTGGCAGAGTCATTTGAGGGAGAGGAAGGGGCAGCAACAACTTTTTCTTTATCAGGAGCATGGTGGGCTTCATTTTTTAACCTCTTGCTTGCGTGGGAATACTGTATTGGTGAGTGTGCAGGGGCAGCTTGGACAATTTGGTTAACCGGTGGAGGAGGAGCAGGTACAGACAAATTGGGCCAGCCACGATGTTGGGAGACTACTAGGTGGACAATCTCTTGTCATCCGTCATTTTCCGGGACTTTGGGTTGTAATGAGACATGAGGGGGAACTGGGATACCAAGGACATGTGGGGCTTGGAAATGAGGCCTTTCCGGCCTAGGTTGGACCACTCCTTGTCCAATCCAGTTAAAAAATACAGGTTGGAATAGCTGGCTCAACTTTTGTGAGTCTGCATCAAAATGTATAGAAAACCTTGGCCTTCTAGGGCCCCTGTTCCAATTTCCTCTTCTCCTATTACCCCAGCCATGGCTACCTCTATTGAAGAATCTCTTTCTTGTATGCATTAATTATTAGCAAATAGTTTTTTCAACAAACCATACATGACATCTCTTTAAATATGAAACAAAGTTTGGCTCAGCAACACATCAGACTCATGCAATCCAATCCATAAAATCGTTTAATACTTGTCAATGAGAAGGGGGTGAATAAGGGTTCTAGGATATATGAGGGATTGTATTGAGTGAAAAGTGGTAAAATGGAGGGGGGTATATCATGATTACTACTCAACAGATCATCAAACAATCAATTGTATTGTAATAACAAAACAAATCAACTGTAACTCATCCCTATGCCATCCTTCAACTGCTATAATACAAAGTTTTCATTTAACTATAATTTAATTTTAAGAACAAGCAGTGAATAGTGAATCTGGGAAGATGAGGGGACTTGTAATGTGTGGAAAAGTGAGAGAATGAGAGGGAAAAAACGAATATTGTTCATAAAAAAAATCAAGTAATCAATAAACATAACCTTGTACTCAATACAAAGCATACCAACACCAATTCAATAATTATTGTGTATCAAAATTGTTCATCGTTCCACATTTAAATCCCTCAAAAAATTCTCAATTAGAACAGTCTGCAATCATACTCATAATCAAAACAAATTTCAACAGTCCTGTTAAGAGAATGCTTGGTATCTAATTTCTTTCCTTTCCTTTTAAGAATAAAAAAAAACACACAGCAACATTGATCCACCTCTATCCATAATACATCCCTATAAAAATATCATATGTTGTCCATCAATTCACAATCGACCAAATAAAACATATGCACAGGTCCCTTTCCAAATTAAACAGACTTCTAAAACATGTCTGATTTCATATACTCCTCATCATATCAACCAATAAACTCTTGCAATTGAAACCATAGTCAATATAAAACATGAGCTTCATCACTATTGATGCAATTATTTACAACATGCACGATGCTTCCATAATAGATACACATTGAACATAACAAAATAAACACAATTATCAATTCCATAAATTGCTATGATCCCGATCGGTACTAGTGAAACACACAGTAGTTACCATCTTGCAACTGTAGAACACAGTGATTCAAAGCATAACGAAAAGGAAGCATCCCTTTGACTGTGTATTATTTCTCATTCCGATACTGAATTTTCAACCAATTTAATCAAATAAAGATGAGATAGGTACTTGATGCAACTATCATAACCACTCTTCTTTACAACTGATCTTTGACAACCAAAAATGTTCCCGACAAGAGTAAGAACAGTTAGGGATTTTTTTTTAAATCGGGCTATGTCGCAACAAATATAAAGATGTAATTAAGAATGCACTTAGTCATCAATAACACAGAGAACTGGAGGTCCTCAAAACATATTGACCATAGGCAAAGACCCTTCGATGCAATCATAGTAGAAACCATATTGTTCCTTATAACTCTGAGTCTGGGCAATGACACAACAGTTAGCCACAGAGAAAACAACGACGGGTAGGGTAGAAAAATGATGCACATAGTGCATCTTGCGTTTGTAGAGGAGAAGTGAATGTCCATTGGACAATGAAAGTTACACAAAACACAGAGAGGTATAACCTCTGTCAATTTCTTAAGAGTCGAATCATTTGACAACAATTCCAGTGAGGATGCATAACCCGAGGCACAACTTATATCACCCAACAACCATATAGCATGTATATTGACATAATGGCCACCCTAAGACCAAGTTTCAAGATACTTGATGCCAATACCATGTGAATAAGCCCATGACCATTACTATGGGGAAATAAAGTAACCAAATGGCAGTTCAGGAAACATACACAGCAACCAAATGGCAATCTGAATACGACTGGACAGGGTTACCCTCATAACTGTGAGGAAGCAACCAACAAGAATACACAGAGAGAAACCCTCCACCAAAACACAGAGCGATAATACCCATATTCATTCAAAATCCACAGAGACCCATCACAATTTTCACCAATAGAACAACCAACGAATGCACAACTCAACCAAACCAATTCTTTCACTTTCAAATCGAACAACCACACAGTTATTCCAGAGAGAAAAACCACGCATTTACACAATTGCAATTCTCATGAAAACACAAACCCAAGAATTACTAAGCCATTGTTTGTTCATACACAGAGCGTAATTCATGGATGGGGTGAAAAAGAACCATACATGTAACCGATATCTTAAAAGGGTCAGTTGGAAGAGCGTTTTCTTCCCAAGATTGAATCGTGGAGCTTAACCACCAGCAAATCGAAATGCAACAATAACCATACTAGGGTGACGGCTTGATAGGGGGGAGTATGGAGTGACGTGCATTTACTGCACGTCGCTTCCATATCCTATTCTATTCAATTCCAAAGTACAAGACAGCCAACACTCACAATATCATTTAACCATGTCATTAATTTCCAAACCATTGAAATCTGCGACCATATTCCTTGCCCAATGCGCCACCAAAAACATTTATGTTAACCCTTGCCAAATCCTTATGTCATACCATATGCATTGCCATATCATATGTGCCCACAATAATTCAAATGAAAATCGCATTATCACTAACCAACCATTTAATAGTTTGGACTAACACTAACATGTTTACATTTTCAATTGCACATAACTTATAAAATAGCATAACCATAGGTTTTTTTCTTTTAGGATTTTTTCCATAACTTTCTTCCCTTTGTTTTGGTTATGTCATTACTAACATATTTCGTGTGCATGTGTAGCCAAGTAATAAATCATGGTGACATTATTAAACATAGAAACTGTAAATATATGCCACTCATAACATAAAAATAAAGCTTTGAATAACAGAACATCCCATAAAATGCACCATCCACCTGTCACGATGTCAAATTGAAACCAAGACTGCATTGTCGATCATATAGGATCATGTAAGTAGCATTGAAACAACAAAAAAAAATGTGTGATCTTCGAGCCTCCAGTATACAAGGGGGTCCCACCTACAAGTATTATATTATTAGCATAGTTTAAATAATAGGCTTTAGCAATACTTTGCGGGCGAAATTCCTCGTTGCGATTTTAATCGTCAACAGGGAGGTCGACCCATTAAGCTCCATGATCTTCCTTTCATGTTTCTTACTAAGTGTGTATTGCATTTAGTATTATACACTATTAAAACTCATATAATCCTGTGCATGTGGGGTAACTGTTTACCACAAAAAGGTCGATTTTTTATGGAAGAGCACGAAATTCAATCAAAGGGCCCACATTTGCCCATCAAACTTGATTGGCGGTGGTTGAGTCATGAACTTCTGAAGGCCATATCTTGAGCTCCAGGTGTCGGAATTGCGCAAATTTTATACTGTTGGAAAGGTATTTCAATGAAGAAGATGTTGGTGTAGGTTTTAAGGGTTGAAATTTGCTACATTTTCCACGTAATTAAAATATCAGTTAGCTTCATTTTTTTTAATGGTCTTTCGTGACAACTCAACTTCATGAGCTCATATCTTGAGATCCAGGCGACTGATTTGGGAAAAATTTATATAATTGGAAAGATAAAACGATGGATATCACATATGAAGTGATTTATATCATAAAATTTTGATTAGAACTTCCAAAAATTTAAAACACAATCCCCCTTATTTTAAATGTCAATTAATTAAATTTTGAAAATAAAAGTTTATTTAAAAACTTTTATTAAAAAAAGAAAAGGGACCCATTTTGCATATGCGTATATTAATGATGTAAGTTCATTAATAAGGAATTAATGAGGCTTTAATTAAGTAGAATACTTCAAGAAAATAATTGTACCGAAAATTCAAGAGAGGAAAAACCCCAACTACTCAAGTAGTTAGAAGATCTCATTTTAAAAAGAGAAGAAGGGTTTCATCAAGGGTTCCAAAATCCTAATTATCAAAGGGGAGGGGTAGAAGATCAGAGAAAGAAGAAGGTACAACCATGAATACACAGCCAAGCTTCTGATCAAGGAAAATAAATCTCCATCTTCTCTACTATTTCTATTTTTCTACACCATTTCTCATAGTTTTATGCTTGAGTCTCTGAGTTGGGCACAAGGATGAGTTCTCAAGAGTGTTCTTCATGTAGTCTTCCAAAATGCTTTTCTTGTATGATCATGGAGTATTTACAACCATATACATGATTTTCAAAGCTTTTGTAATGAAGAACATTTTTCATGAATAAACTCCACAAAGATTTGACTCGGGGTTGATTTTGATTGTATCTTGTAACTTTGAGTCTTAAGTATGAGGTATTTGAGATTGACCTATTAAATTCTATTTTGATATTGATAGTAGTACTCTTTTAAAATTCTTTGAGATGATCAAATTGTTCTCTCCTATTTTTTGTGAAGAATACATGGATGGATTTATATATGATTAATAAGATTGTGTATGTGATGTTGATCACAAATAAATTATGATGTTGAATCCCTCCTTCAATCTTTTCTTATTGTAAAGAGACTTCTTGCTACACATAAAGATTATATTAGTTTATTGAAAACCATTTTATTTCATAATTTCAAGTAATAAATATTTAAGGTTTGTTGCCTTAGCATTCTCTTGATCCAAGATATCACGGATATATGTTTTAGCCAAAGAGGAGTACCACCTCTCTAAAAATGCAAGGGGATTCATATCCTCATGAGGTTGTAATTTTGGTCCTGACGGATTCAAGCGTCAACATTGTTCCATTAATTAAAACTACAAATGAAGTAGTTGTGATGCAACACATAAGCCAAATGATCAGAGGCTAAGATAACCCTAGATGGATCGGTAATAGCTTCAAGAATGTCCATGATACCATGTTGTATGCCTTCGAAAGGTTGAGTTCGAAAATAGCTATCGGAGCCTGAGAATGCATGTGATTCCTTCTTGTGCCACTCCTATCACCTCATGAATTTTTCGTCTTTGTAAGAATCCAAACTACTCTTCAAAGATATAATCAGACATAAACAACTTTAGTCTAAAGGCAGTAATTTTGGATGAGATTTTATATAAGCAATTGCACAATGATATTGGGTGGAAACCTTCCAAGGCATCTGGAAAATCCCACTTCATAATTAGAGCAGTGAAAGTGGCATTCATCCCTTTAGGAATTTTACTGTATTGTCAAACCTCTTCCACTACTTGGGTTAAATCATCACCAACAAGATCAAATAATTCTAAATAAAATTGTGGCATTCATCCCTCTAGTAATTCTATTGGATTGCCGAACTTCTTCCACTACTTGGGTTAAATCATCACCAATAAGATCAAATAATTCTAAAAAAAATTCAATCGACTAGTCGTCTGACCCAGGGCTCTTCTTCATTCCAAGGGAGTGCAGAATGAACTCAAATTCTTCTTTAGTAATAGGAAAAAATAGATTATCACTCATATCTTCATCCAACATCTTGGGAAAATATTAGATCAACTTCAAGGTCTTTTCTAGGTTAATCCTTTCGGGCTCCTTGAAGAGGGTCTCAAAATACCTTACCCCTAAATCCAACAAACCCTTGAAATCACTAATCCACTCACCTTGATATTTTAACTCCCAGATCGTGTTGGTCTTGTGCCTGTGATTTGTGAAAGGATGGAAGTACTTAATGTTATTGTCTCCAAATTCAAGCAAGGTATCTTTTCTCTTGGCCCACTAGTCAACCTCTTTGTCCAAAACTAGCTTCGATCTTATTGCCTCAAGATTTTTGAGTGAGGTGATGAGACCATATTCAACACTACTATCACAAAACCCTACTATCACCGACTCCATATCCATTTCCACCTCTTTGAAGGCATTGTCCTACGTTCTATATCAATCTTCTGCCCACTTGGAGACAACTTTACTTGAGTCAATGAGAAGGTAAATTCCTTCCCTGTCAAATGTACAGATTTCAGATCATAGCCTTTCCAATTGTCCCTGACCAACTTGATGAAACCCTCTTCCTTAATCCAATTAGGGTTAAATTTAAAAGGAGTCTCTAGATTTTCCATTCCACTTTCCAATTCTAGGAAGATAGGAAAATGATTGAAAATCATGTGAGAGTCTATCCATGACCTATACCAGGGGATATTCTTCATAATTTAATGGTGAACCAAAAAATGATCAAGTCTCTTATGGACTCCTTCTCCACCCAAACAATTATTGGACCATGTTGTCTTGAGATTGATTGGAGCTACATCCATGAGCCCACTTAACTCCAATCTACTAAGGAAGAAATTAGAATGACAATCAACCTCTGCATTGTTTCCCAAATTTCTCTGCAAATCAATGTGAAGTTCAATTACCCTCCAAGAATGAGATATTCTTCATTAATCCAAGGAAACCCAAAGACCTTGTCCCAGTACACTTGGCACTCCAAATAAGGCCCATATATGTTGACAATAGTGAAAGAGAGGTCCAAGCTCTTGCTACGAACCACAATACATAGACCTAAACCAAATGCAAAAGAATTCAACAATAAGACATCTTGGTTCCATCCTATAATCACACCCCTTGAGTGCCTATTTGAATCCAAAGCAGTAAAGTCCTAATTACCCAATGTCTTATTTCGAGATGCAATGCAGTGTCTCCCTTACCCCTGGATTCTTACATTAAAATCACCTCTAAGCGGTTGGTTTCCATTGATCATTTTAGGGATAGAGTTTTGTCTTGGCCCCCCAACCCTCTACAGATAAGACTTTAATGGGTAACCATGGAAAGGGACTCATCGTATTCTGAGGGCCTCAGAAATAGACTTTTGTCTCCCTTGTTTTATCTCTGAAATTGTTTTTTCATGTGCTTTATTTAAGGTCAATTTTTGTCCCACAAGGTTATTTCCCAATACCTTGAAAAGGGACTCATCGTATTCTGAGGGCCTCAGAAATAGACTTTTGTCTCCCTTGTTTTATCTCTGAAATTATTTTTTCATGTGCTTTCTTTAAGGTCGATTTTTGTCCCACAAGGTTATTGCCCAATACATTGAAAGAACCCACTCCCAATCCCCCTAACTAAGATGAGAGATCCATATATGCCCCTTTTTAAGGCCAAAGAAGATATGGACCTCCTCCTTGAGAATGGGTAGAGGATGTATTCGAGGAAGTGTCCGAGCAGACCTTACTCACCATTAATGATGGGTCATAATAACATGATAGATCAGTTGATAAAATAAGAAGTTACCAAGGGAATGGTGACTCCATATCAGAGGATAGGGGAAGGAAGTGTATGGGGAGACTATCAAATAGTTGAAACTTAGTCCCTTGAAGAGGGATGGGGGCATCTCCCAGGCCAACGGGACATTGAAAAACATTAACAGAAGAGTGAAATGAAAGTGTAATTTCCTTACTTGTGGGGATGGAGTATTCTTTGTCCAACGAGATCCTATTTGCACCTTGTCGAAAGATCATATCTGAATATGGAGGGATTATAGGGTCTTTCTCTTCCTGGTGAGGAGCTTGAGCCAACAAATTCATTGTACCATCAATAGGTAGAATGTACTAGTCGCCCACTTGGATCACATATCTTATAACCGTTGGTATTGGGAGATGTCCTTCATCCTCCAACCTTTCATGTACTAACCTCTCTGAAATGGAGACAGTGCCTTCTACACCAGGTGTGGATCCAACAATTCCATGACTTTTCACCACCAAATCATCTTGATCCTTCTTCCTCCAAACCTTTATGCTCATGTTTTTTGAGCAATCCTTGTAGACATGGACAATTCCATGGCATTGGGCACGATGAAATGGGATATTAATGTAGTTGATATTTACAATATGGGTTTTATCATCTCTTATCAAATCCAAGGATTTGTAAATCCCCTTACTCATATCTAGGTCCACAAGCACCCTTGTCAATGACATGTCATTCTTTGACAAAATATTCTCATCTACGACCACGATGCTACTAATAGTATTGTCCATGGCTCGAATAGAAAGTTACGTCCAAAATTCCATCAAGAGGATGGGGATCTTTACCCAGATTGGGTATGTTTCACAAGAGGCCCGACTAGGATTAAAGTGATGGGTCTAAGGTTTAACCATGAGGATTTTATGAACCAACACCTTGAGAATGATAAAAAATCAACAAATAACAGTCCACTTTGAGGGGGAAACCTCCTTTTATAATATATTCAATGTACAAGATGATATATCATGTGATAATATGATCTTAATACTATGCCTACTTGGTGTCTATGTTGGAAGATTGGTTGTTGTCATTGATGTCAACCCTAGTCATTGGTTTTGGACCACAATATTGATGAAGGTATTTGGACATGAAGGACAATGTACATGCAAAAAAAAAAAAACATAGATGGATAGTATACATCATGTTGTTT
Source organism: Picea engelmannii (assembly GCA_009831015.1). Classification (NCBI taxonomy): domain Eukaryota; kingdom Viridiplantae; phylum Streptophyta; class Pinopsida; order Pinales; family Pinaceae; genus Picea; species Picea engelmannii. The sequence continues at coordinate 255,150 of ML797755.1, forward strand.
CTGGTGGTATGTGGCATGTCACATGGATCCTCATGGTTGAGGAGAAATGAATTTTTGAAGATGGAAAAGTGAATTGAAGAAGGAAGTACATGTAGGCCCTAAAGATAATTAAAGAAAATAATTACAAAATAAGAAAGTGTCAAGTCGGCCCTAATGTTAAAAAGAAGTGACATAAATGGTATAAATAAATATCATTATACATTCATGTGATACACAAGTCAAATTTCATAGGAAATCATAAGTAAAGAAGGTCGGATTTCAAGGGAGGATGAAGTATTTTGGTAATGTGTTCTAAGGTATCTTATTTACAGGTCATCTTACCATTTTCGCTATAAATTTTTTTATAGAACGATTCAGATGGTGAAAGTGCTATGATATTGAGAAGACATATCAAGGTACCTGTGGTAAAAGTTTCAGCTCTTTATTCGCTATAATTATGGAGATACACTCTGTGAAAGATAGGGTTTTTGACCAGTCTTGAAGCTAGTCATAAACAAGTGTTCCGAGTAAAATAGTCATAAATTATTCATATATAATCCAAATGAAGTGGGACCAATTTCCTTGGAAAGAGTACAGACTATAGTTTCTTATGTGCAATTTTCTAAATCTGATGTTAAATATTGAGTGCGGAGCATTCTGTACAAGTTCGCTCTCCTGAATAAACCAGAATTGAACGAGGTCTACCATTCTCTCTAAAACATCTTTTTGGGGAGGATTCAAGGAGTGAAACTTGGAGATGTTTCAGAGAATACATTGAGTAATATTATCTGAATGATCATAGTATTCCAAGAATTGAATAATTGCAGAAATTGAAGAAGTCTAAAGAAGCATTATCAGGTTTTATGTGATGGTTGGTTGATGGTGATGATTTAATGTAAAGTTTTATTATCTCTAATATATTCTTGGGTGGAAGGAAGGGGCAAGGATGGAGAGTTCAAACCTCTCTTGATATTGGAGGATTGTATCTTCCTCTTGGAGGTTTATCCCTCCCTTTACATTTGGAAGTTGTAGCTACCTTTGGAAGTCATTACTTCCCT
>ML797755.1:256236-272518 GCA_009831015.1 Picea engelmannii
ATTGGAGGATTGTATCTTCCTCTTGGAGGTTTATCCCTCCCTTTACATTTGGAAGTTGTAGCTACCTTTGGAAGTCATTACTTCCCTTGAATAATAACTATTGATTATTTCTCATATATTGTGCATGGTGTATTGGTGTAACTCTTATACTATTGTTCATTTCTCATTGGATATAATTGAATGGTTTAATTATAACTTGAAAAAGGTTTTAAATTGTACTTGATATTGATTCACCCCCCTCTCAGTGTCAACGTTTGGTATCAGAGCAGGTTGCCTTCAAAATAGTTTAACCACTGGAAGGAAAATATTGAGCAGATATGGATGACCATGAGCACATTCCAAATGGGATTCAAATATTTGATAGAAAAAATTATGCATACTGGTGTGATAGATTGAAAACTTACCTAACAGCTTTGGGAGCAGACATTTGGTACTCAGTTGTAAATGGCTATGTAATCCCAAATAATGCTCCAACCGATCCAAATGCGAAGAATCTTATGAGTTGTAATTCAAAATCCATACATGTTATTCTAGGAGCATTGGCACCAACCATTGCTAACAAAGTGATGGGTTGCATCACTACTAAAGAGGTATGGGACAAACTCAAGAGTATCTACGAAGGTGATCCAAAAGTTAAGCAGGTCAAGCTTCAACGACATAGAGCAGAATTTGAAAATTTGAAGATGAATGAAAAGGAAGATATTGCAACATATTTTCTTAGAGTTTATGAAGTTATTAATGCTATCAGAGGATTAGGTGAAGATCTCGATGAATCCTTGGTTGTACAAAAAGTGTTGAGATCACTTCTCTTGAATTATGATGCTAAGGTATCTGTCATTGAAGAAACTAGGGACTTGACCAAAATGGAAATGGATGAATTACATGGGTCTCTTATAGCATACGAAACGAGAACAGGTACAGAAAGTGACCAGCCAAACAATGAAGCAGCCTTTAAATCCATAAAGAAGACAAAAAACAAGGATAACGACCTTGATAAAGAAATAGCAAATTTCGTCAGAAGGTTCCAGAAGGGAAGTGGAAGATACAAAGGTAAGTCTCCTCTCAACTATTTTGATTGTGGTAGAATAGGACATATTGTTGAAAACTGCAACTATAAAAAGAGAAGTCTCAACAATAAAAAGAGCTTCTACTCCAAGGATGATGACATCTCCTCGAGTGAGAGTGATGAAGAAGATAATGATGGAGGAGAAGTCATCTTCATAACACAAGAAACCCAGGATGATGATCACAAGAATTCTAAAGAAGAAGAAATCATTTATGAAGAAGATTCAGATGAGGAAACCAACCTTGATTCCTTTTGGGGATACAAAGACAATGTAGAGAGTGAAGAATAAGATGAGAATATTGAAAAGTTGAAGCATGTTTATAGAATGATTCAGATGGTTAAAGTGATATGGTATTGAGAATACATATCAAGGTACCTGCGGTAAAAGTTTCATCTCTTGATTCGCTATAATTATGGAGATACACTCTGTGGAAGATAGGGTTTTTGACCAGTCCTGAAGCTAGTCATAAATAGGTGTTCTGGGTAAAATAGTCATAACTTCTTCTTAAAGAATCCAAATGAAGTGGGACCAATTTAATTGGAAATAGTATGGAATTTGGTTTCTTGTGTGTGAGTTTCAGAATCTGATGTTAAATATTGAGCATGGGGCATTCTGTACAAGTTCGCTCTCCTGAACAAACCGGAATTGAACAAGGTCTACCATTCTCTCTATAACTTCTTTTTGAGGAGGATTCAAGGAGTGAAACTTGGAGAAGTTTCAGAGAATACATTGAGTAATATTTTCTACAGGATCAGAGTATTCCAAGAATTGAAGAATTGCAGAAATTGAAGAAGTCTCAGGAAGCATTATAAGGTTCTATGTGATGGTTGGTTGATGGTGTTGATTTAATGTAAAGTTTTATTATCTCTAATATATTGTTGGGTGGAAGGAAGGGGCAAGAATGGAGAGTTCAAACCTCTCCTGATATTGGAGGATTGTATCTTCATCTTGGAGGTTTATCCCTCCCTTTACATTTGGAATTTGTAGCTACCTTTGGAAGTCATTACTTCCCTTGAACAATAACTATTGATTATTTATCATATATATTGCATGGTGTATTGGTGTAACTCTTATACTATTGTTCATTGATCATTGGATATAATTGAATGGTTTAAGTATAAGTTGAAAAAGGTTTTAAATTGTACTTGATACTGATTCACCCCCCTCTCAGTATCAACATTTGGTATCAAAGCAGGTTGACTTCAGCACAGTTTAACCACTGGAAGGAAAATCTTGAGCAGAGATGGATGATCATGAGCAAATTTCAAATGGGATTCAAAGATTTGATGGAAGAAATTATGCATACTTGAGTGATAGAGTGAAAACTTACTTGAAAACTTTGGGAGTAGACATTTGGTACTCAGTTGTAAATGGATATGTAATCCCAAATAATGCTCCGACCGATCCAAATGAGAAGAAGCTTATGAGTTGTAATTCAAAATCCAGACTTGTTATTCTAGGAGCATTGGCACCAACCATTGCTAGCAAAGTGATGGGCTGCAACACTGTTAAAGAGGTATGGGACAAACTCAAGAGTATCTACGAAGGTGATCCAAAAGTTAAGCAGGTCAAGCTTCAATGACATAGAGTAGAATTTGAAAATTTGAAGATGAATGAAAAGGAAGATATTGCAACATATTTTCTTAGAGTTGATGGAGTTTTTAATGCTATTAGAGGATTCGGTGAAGAGCTCAATGAATCCTTGGTTGTACAAAAAGTGTTGAGATCACTTCTCTTGAAGTATGATGTTAAGGTCTCTACCATTGAAGAAACTAGGGACTTGACCAAAATGACAATGAATGAATTACATGGGTCTCTTATAGCATATGAAATGAGAATAGGTACAGAAAGTGACCAGCCAAACAATGAAGCAGCCTTTAAATCCATAAGGAAGACAAAATACAAGGATAATGAACTTGATGAAGAAATAGAAAATTTTGTAAGAAGGTTCCATAAGGGAAGTGGAAGATACAAAGTTAAGTCTCCTCTCAAATGCTTTAACTGTGGTAGAATAGGACATATTGTTGAAAACTGCTACTATAAAAAGAAAAGTCTCAACAGTAAAAGGAGCTTCTACTCCAAAGATGATGACATCTCCTCAGATGAGAGTGATGAAGAAGATAATGATGGAGGAGAAGTCCTCTTCATAACCCAAGAAACCCAAGATGATGATCACAAGAATTATAAAGAAGAAGAAATCATTTATGAAGAAGATTCAGATGAATAAACCAACCTTGATTCCTTTTGGGGATACAAAGACAATGTGGAAAGTGAAGAAGAAGATGAGAATCTTGAAAGGTTGAAGCATGTTGAAACTGAAAATATCAAGCTTAAAAACACAAACATAATACTAAAAGGTGAATTGAGTAGTTGTGAAGAAGAGAATTACAAACTTGAAAAGACCATTGATAGCTTGAAGGAACAATTAGAATATTATGAGAAATAAAAAGAAGAATTGGATCACACAAAACGGGAGCTACTATTGACAATACAAAAGTTGAAGAAGTTTGAAAAAAACACTGAAAAATTAGATGAGATCCTTAGCAATTAAAGATCTCCAAATTACAAGACATGACTAGGATACAATGACAGTTTGAAGACAACAAAACAAGAGAAGGAAGATGAAAATGATGAAACCAACATTCCAGAACAAGTTGAACAACAAGATAGAAGACTAGAATTTAGAAGGAATGAGACATCAAGAAGATCCTCTCCCATCATGTATGAAATCAATCATTATGAAGGAAACTACAGAAGAATATATCGTGAACCCAGATGGACCACACCACAAAGAAGATTACTTACTCTCAGGTATCAAAATTTATTTCTTGGACATTGTTATACTTGTGGAAATTTTGGACACAAGGCAATCAATTGTAGAATCAATGAAAGGCATAACTATGCATGCTACATGAATGGTGAAAATAGTAGATATGGAAATGTTCGTAGACCTGTCAACAAAAATTATAATTCATTTAACCCATTAATGGATAAAAATATTGTATGTTACAAGTGCAATAATCTTGGTCACAAAGCACGAGATTGTAGAGAGAGGAAGGAAGGTAATCGTATGCCAAATGTCTGTATACCAGCTACAACATGGAAAATTAAAGAAATTCCACAAAATGAAAACTGTCAAATAACATTGGTCGCTAAAGAATGCAAAGAAGAAGATGAATGGTTCATAGACAGTGGGTGCTTATCTCATATGACCGGAGATCAAAGCAAATTTATTAGTTTGAAGAAAAAGAGTGGAAATGTTGCATTTGGAGATGACTCATCTACCAAAATACTTGGAAAAGGAACTGTAAATCTTCGAAGTGAAAATGTAAAAGGAGGAAAAGTCCTATTGATTGAAGATCTGAAGCATAATCTGCTCAATGTCAGCAAAATATGTGATCAAGGATACACTCTTATGTTTGACTACCGAAAATGTAAAATCGGAGAAAATAACTCAGGAAGATTGGTTGCAACCACAACAAGAAGACTGAACAACATATACATCTTAGACATGAAAAAGAGAGAGAAGGCAGAAGCCACACAAAAGGATTCCAAGGAAGAAAAAGTCACAAAGACCAAAAATAAGGATGAAGTATTATTGAGTGCCACATGTTCAGGGGGAGCAGCCCCAAAGAAGAGAGTTACCTTTTGTCATTAAACTCAGGGGGATCAGCCCTACCCTTTGTCATTGATGTCAAAGGGGGAGATAAATTGGGATCATGCTGATAGAGGGAGCATGAGTGTTGCCATCAATGACAAAGGGGGATATTGTTGGAAGATTGGTTGTTGTCATTAATGTCAACCCTAGTCATTGGTTTTGGACCGCAAGATTGATGAAGGTATTTTGGACATGAAGGGCAATGTACATGTAGAACAAAACCCATGGATGGATAGTATGCATCATGTTGTTTCCAGTGGTAGGTGGCATGTCACGTGGATCCTCATGCTTGAGGAGAAATGAATTTTTGAAGATGACAAAGTGAATTAAAGAAGGAAGTACATGTAGGCCCTGGAGATAATTAAAGAAAAGAATTACAAAATAAGAAAGTGTTAGGTCGGCCCTAATGTTAAAATGAATTGACATAAATGGTATAACTAAATATCATTATACATTCATTTGATACACAAGTCTAATTTTAGAGGAAATCAGAAGTAAAGAAGGTCGGATTTCAAGGGAGGATGAAGTATGTTGGTGATGTGTTCTAAGGTATGTTATTTATAGGTCATATTACCATTTTCACTATAAAAATTTTTATAGAATGATTCAGATGGTTAAAGTGCTACGGTATTGAGAATACATATCAAGGTACTTGTGGTAAAAGTTCCAGCTCTTGATTCACTATAATTATGGAGATACACTCTGTGGAAGATAAGGTTTTTGGCTAGTCCTGAAGCTAGTCATAAACAGGTGTTCTGGGTAAAACAATCATAAATTCTTCATAGAGAATCCATATGAATTGGGACCAATTTCATTGGAAATAGTACAGAATGTGGTTTCTTTTGTGTGAGTTTTAGAATCTGATGTTAAATATTGAGTGTGGGGCATTATGTACAAGTTCGCTCTCCTGAATAAACCAGAATTGAACAAGGTCTACCATTCTCTCTATAACTTCTTTTTGGGGAGGATTCAAGGAGTGAAACTTGGAGAAGTTTCAGAGAATACATTGAGTAATATTATCTACAGGATCAGATTATTCCAAGAATTGAATAATTGCATATATTGAAGAAGTCTCAGGAAGTATTATTAGGTTCTATGTGATGGTTGGTTGATGGTGATGATTTAATGTAAAGTTTTATTATCTCTAATATATTATTGGGTGGAAGGAAGGGGAAAGGATGGATATTTCAAACCTCTCTTGATATTGGAGGATTCTATCTTCCCCTTGGAGATTTATCCCTCCCTTTACATTTGGAAGTTGTAGCTACCTTTGGAAGTCATTACTTCCCTTGAACAATAACTATTGATTATTTCTCATATATTGTGCATCGTGTATTGGTGTAACTCTTATAATATTGTTCATTGCTCATTGGATATAATTGAAAGGTTTAAGTATAAGTTGAAAAAGGTTTTATATTGTACTTGATATTGATTCACCCCCCTCTCAGTATCAACATTTGGTATCAGAGTAGGTTGCCTTCGGAACAGTTTAACCACTGGAAGGAAAATCCTGAGCAGAGATGGATGACCATGAGCACATTTCAAATGGGATTCAAAGATTTGATGGAAGAAATTATGCATACTAGAGTGATAGAGTGAAAACTTACCTAACATCTTTGGGAGTAAACATTTGGTACTCAGTTGTAAATGGCTATGTAATCCCAAATAATGATCCAACCGATCCAAATAAGAAGAAGATTATGAGTTGTAATTCAAAAGCCAAACATGTTATTCTAGGAGAATTGGCACCAACCATTGCTAGCAAAGTGATGGGCTGCAACACTGCTAAAGAGGTATGGGACAAACTCAAGAGTATCTACGAAGGTGATCCAAAATTTAAGAAGGTTGAGCTTCAACGACATAGAGCAGAATTTGAAAATTTGAAGATGAATGAAAAGGAAGATATTGAAACATATTTTCTTAGTGTTGATGAAGTTGTTAATTCTATCAGAGGATTAGGTGAAGAGCTCGATGAATCCTTGGTTGTACAAAAAGTGTTGAGATCACTTCTCTTGAAGTATGATGCTAAGGTCTCCGCCATTGAAGAAACTAGGGACTTGACCAAAATAATATTGGATGAATTACATGGGTCTCTTATTGCATATGAAATGAGAAAATGTACAGAAAGTGACTAGACAAACAATGAAGCAGCCTTTAAAGCCATAAAGAAGGCAAAAGACAAAGATAACGACCTTGATGAAGAAATAGCAAATTTCGTAAGAAGGTTCCAGAAGGGAAGTGGAAGATACAAAGGTAATTCTCCACTCAAATGCTTTAATTGTCGTAGAATAGGACATATTGTTGAAAAATTCTACTATAAAAAGAGAAGTCTCAACAATAAAAAGAGATTCTACTCCAAGGATGATGACATCTCCTCAGATGAGAGTGATGAAGAAGATAATGATGGAGGAGAAGTCCTCTTCATAACCCAAGAAAGACAGGATGATGATCACAAGAATTCTAAAGAAGAAGAAATCATTTTTGAAGAATATTCAGATGAAGAAACCAACCTTGATTCCTTTGGGGATACAAAGACAATGAAAAGAGTGAAGAAGAAGATGAGAATCTTGAAAAGTTGAAGCGTGTTGAAACTAAAAATAGCAAGCTTAGAAACACAAACATAATACTAAAAGGTGAATTGAGTAGTTGTGAAGAAGAGAATTACAAGCTTGAAAATACCATTGATGGCTTGAAGGAACAATTAGAAGATTATGAGAAATTAAAAGAAGAATTGGATCACACAAAAGGGGAGCTACTATTGACAATACAAAAGTTGAAGAAGTTCAAAAAAAGCACTAAAAAATCAGATGAGATCCTTAGCAATTAAAGATCTCCAAATGACAAGACATGACTAGGATACAATGAGAGTTTGAAGACAACAAAACAAGAGAAGGAGGATGAAAATGATGAAACCAACACTCCAGAACAAATTGAACAACAAGATAGAAGACTAGAATTTAGAAGGAATGAGACATAAAGAAGATCCTCTCTCATCAAGTATGAAAGCAATCATTATGAAGGAAAATACAGAAGAATAGATCGTGAACCCAGATGGACCACACCACAAAGAATATCACTTACTCCCAGGTATCAAAATTTATTTCTTGGACATTGTTATACTTGTGGAAATTTTGGACACAAGACAATCAATTGTAGAATCAATGAAAGGCATAACTATGCAAGCTACATGAATGGTGAAAATAGTTGATATGGAAATGTTCGTAGACCTGTCAACAAAAATTATAATTCATTTGACCCATTAATGGATCAAAATATTGTATGTTATAAGTGCAATAATCTTGGTCAAAAAGCACGAGATTGCAGAGAGATGAAGGAACATAATCATATGCCAAATGTCTGTATACCAATTACAACATGGAAAAGGAAAGAAATTCCACAAAATGAAAATTGTCAAATAACATTGGTCGCTAAAGAATGCAAAGAAGAAGCTGCATGGTTCATAGACAGTGGGTGCTCATCTCATATGACCAGAAATCAAAGAAAATTTGTCAGCTTGAAGAAAAAGGGTGGAAATGTTGCATTTGGAGATGACTCATCTACCAAAATACTTGGAAAAGGGACTGTAAAGCTCGGAAGTGAAAATGTAAAAGAAGGAAAAGTCCTATTGGTTAAAGATATGAAGAATAATCTCCTCAGTGTCAGCAAAATATATAATCAAGGATACACTCTTACGTTTGACTCCCGAAAATGTAAAATCAGAGAAAATAACTCAGGAATATTGGTTGCAACTGCAACAAGAAGACCGAACAACATATAAATCCTAGACATGAAGAAGGGAGAGAAGACATAATCCACACAAAAGGATTCCAAGGAATAAAAATTCTCAAAGACCAAAAATAAGGATGAATTATTATAGAGTGCCACATGTTCAGGGGGAGCAGCCCCAAAGAAGAGAGTTACCTTTTGTCATTAAACTCAGGGGGAGAAAACCCTACCCTTTTCTCTTGATGTCAAAGGGGGAGATAAATTGGGATCATGATGATAGGGGAAGCATGAGTGTTGCCATCAATGACAAAGGGGGATATTGTTGGAAGATTGGTTGTTTTCATTGATGTCAACCCTAGTCATTGGTTTTGGACCACAAGATTGATGAAGGTATTTGGACATGAAGGACAATGTACATACAAAAACAAAACCCATGGACATATAGTATACATCATGTTGTTTCTAGTGGTAGGTGGCACATCACGTGGATCCTCATGGTTGAGGAGAAATGAATTTTTGAAGATGACAAAGTTAATTGAAGAAGGATGTACATGTAGGCCCTGAAGATAATTAAATAAAAGAATTACAAAATAAGAAAGTGTCAGGTTGGCCCTAATGTTAAAATGAATTAACATAAATGGTATAAATAAATATCATTATACATTCATTTGATGCACAAGTCAAATTTCAGAGGAAATCAGAAGTAAAGAAGGTCGAATTTCAAGGGAGGATGAAGTCTTTTGGTGATGTGTTCTAAGGTATGTTATTTATAGGTCATCTTACCATTTTCACTATAAATTTTTTTATAGAACGATTCAGATGGTGAAAGTACTATGGTATTGAGAATACATATCAAGGTATCTGTGGTAAAAGTTTCAACTCTTGATTCTCTATAATTATGGATATACACTCTGTGGAAGATAGGGCTTTTTACTAGTCCTGAAGCTAGTCATAAACAGGTGTTCCAGGTAAAATAGTCATAACTTCTTCATTGAGAATCAAAATGAAGTGGAACTAATTTTGTTGGAAATAGTACAGAATTTGGTTTCTTTTGTGCAAGTTTCAGAATCTAATGTTAAATATTGAGCGTGGGGCATTATGTACAAGTTCGCTCTCCTGAATAAACCAGAATTGAAGAAAGTCTACCATTCTCTCTATAACTTCTTTTTGGGAAGGATTCAAGGAGTGAAACTTGGAGAAGTTTCAGAGAATACATTGAGTAATAGTATCTACAAGATCACAGTATTCCAAGAATTGAAGAATTGGAGAAATTGAAGAAGTCTCGGGAAGCATTATCAGGTTCTATGTGATAGTTGTTTGATGGTGATGATTTAATGTAAAGTTTTATTATCTTTAATATATTCTTAGGTGGAAAGAAGGGGAAAGGATGGAGAGTTCAAACCTCTGTTGATATTGGAGGATTGTATCTTCCTCTTGGAGGTTTATCCCTCCCTTTACATTTGGAAGTTGTAGTTACATTTGGAAGTCGTTACTTCCCTTGAACAATAACTATTGATTTATCTCATATAATGTGCATGGTGTATTGGTGTAACTCTTATACTATTGTTCATTGCTCATTGGATATAATTGAATATTTTAAGTATAAGTTGAAAAAGGGTTTAAATTGTACTTGATACTGATTCACCCCCCTCTCAGTATCAACATTTGGTATCAGAGCATGTTTCCTTCAGAGTAGTTTAACCACTAGAAGGAAAATCCTTAGCAGAGATGGATGACCATGAGCACATTTTAAATGGGAATAAAATATTTGATGGAAGAAATTATGCATACTGGAGTGATAGAGTGAAAACTTACCTAACATCTTTGGGAGTAGACATTTGGTACTCAGTTGTAAATGGCTATGTAATCCAAAATAATGCTCCAACCGATCTAAATGAGAAGAAGCTTATGAGTTGTAATTCAAAATCCAGACATGTTATTATAAGAGCATTGGCACCAACCATTGCTATCAAAGTTATGGGTTGCAGCACTGCTAAAGAGGTATGGGACAAACTCAAGAGTATCTACGAAGGTGATCCAAAAGTTAAGCAGGTCAAGCTTCAACGACATAGAGAAAAATTTGAAAATTTGAAGATGAATGAAAAGGGAGATATTGAAACATATTTTCTTAGAGTTGATGAAGTTGTTAATGCTATCAGAGGATTAGGTGAAGAGCTCGATGAATCCTTGGTTGTACAAAAAGTGTTGAGATCACTTCTCTTGAAGTATGATGTTAAGGTCTCCGCCATTGAAGAAACTAGGGACTTGACCAAAATGAAAATGGATGAATTACATAGGTCTCTTATAGAATATGAAATGAGAAAAGGCACAGAAAGTGACCAGCCAAACAATGAAGTAGCTTTTAAATCCATAAAGAAGACAAAAGACAAGGATAACGACCTTGATGAAGAAAGAGCAAATTTTGTAAGAAGGTTCTAGAAGGGAAGTGAAAGACACAAAGGTAAGTCTCCTTTCAAATGCTTTAACTGTGGTATAATAGGACATATTGTTGAAAATTTCTACTATAAAAGAGAAGTCTCAACAATAAAAAGAGCTTCTACTCCAAGGATGTTGACATCTCCTCAGATGAGAGTGATGAAGAAAATAATGATGGAGGAGAAGTCCTCGTCATAACCAAAGAAACTTTGGATGATGATCAAAAGAATTCTAAAGAATAAGAAATCATTTATGAAGAAGATTAAGATGAAGAAACCAACCTTGATTCCTTTTGGCGATACAAAGACAATGAAGAGAATGAAGAAGAAGATGAGAATCTTGAAAAGTTGAAGCATTATGAAACTGAAAATAGCAAGCTTAGAAACACAAACATAATACTAAAAGGTGAATTGAGTAGTTGTGAAGAAGAGAATTACAAGCTTGAAAAGACCATTGATAGCTTGAAGGAACAATTAGAATATTATGAGAAATTAGAAGCAGAATTGGATCACACAAAAGGGGAGCTACTATTGACAATAGAAAATTTGAAGAAGTTCGAAAAAAACACCGAAAAATTAGATGAGATCCTTAGAAATTAAAGATATCCAAATGACAAGACATGACTAGGATACAATGACAGTTTGAAGACAACAAAACAAGAGAAGGAAGATGAAAATGATGAAACTAGCACTCCAAAAAAAGTTGAACAACAAGATAGAAGACTAGAATTCAGAAGGAATGAGACATCAAGAAGATCCTCTCCCATCAGTTATCCAAGCAATCATTATGAATTAAACTACATAAGAATAGATTGTGAACCCATATGGACCACACCACAAAGATGAGCACTTACTCCCAGGTATCAAAATTTCTTTCTTGGACATTGTTATACTTGTGGAAATTTTGGACACAAGGCAATCAATTGTAGAATCAATGAAAGGCATAACTATGCAAGCTACATGAATGGTGAAAATAGTAGATATGGAAATGTTCGTAGACCTGTCAACAAAAATTATAATTCATTTGACCCATTAATGGATCAAAATATTTTATGTTACAAGTGCAATAATATTGGTCACAAAGCACGAGATTGCAGAGAGATGAAGGAAGATAATCGTATGCCAAATGTCTATATGCCAACTACAACATGGAAAAGGAAAGAAATTACACAAAATGAAAACTGTCAAATAACATTGGTCGCTAAATAATGCAAAGAAGAAGTTGAATGGTTCATAGACAGTGGGTGCTCATCTCATGTGACCGGAGATCAAATTAAATTTTTCAGCTTGAAGAAAAAGGGTGGAAATGTTGCATTTGGAGATGACTCATCTACCAAAATACTTGGAAAAGGAACTGTAAATCTTGGAAGTGAAAATGTAAAAGCAGGAAAAGTCCTATTGGTTGAAGATCTGAAGTATAATCTCCTCAGTGTCAGGAAAATATGTGATCAAGGATACACTCTTACGTTTGACTCCCGAAAATGTAAAATCAGAGAAAATAACTTAGGAATATTGGTTGCAACTGCAACAAGAAGACCAAACAACATATACATCCTAGACATGAAGAAGAGAGAGAAGACAGAAGCCACACAAAAGGATTCCAAGGAAGAAAAATATGGAAAGACCAAAAATAAGGATGAAGTATTATTGAGTGCCACATGTTCAGGGGGAGTAGCGCCAAAGAAGAGAGTTACCTGTTTTCATTAAACTCGGGGGGAGCAGCCCTACCCTTTGCCATTGATGTCAAAGGCGAAGATAAATTGGGATCATGATGATAGTGGGAGCATGAGTGTTTCCACCAATGGCAAAGGGGGATATTGTTGGAATATCGGTTGTTGTCACTGATGTCAACCCTAGTCATTGGTTTTGGACCGCAAGATTGATGAAGGTATTTGGACATGAAGGACAATGTACATGCAGAAAAAAAACCCATGGATGGATAGAATACATCATATTGTTTCCGGTGGTAGGTGGCACATAACATGGATGCACATGGTTGAGGAGAAATGAATTTTTTAGGATGAAAATGTGAATTGAAGAAGGAAGTACATGTAGGCCCTGAAGATAATTAAAGAAAAAAATTACAAAATAAGAAAGTGTCAGGTCGGCCCTAATGTTAAAAGGAATTGACATAAATGGTATAAATAAATATCATTATAAATTCATTTTATACACAAGTCCAATTTCAGAGGAAATCAGAAGTAAAGAAGGTCAGATTTGAAGGGAGGATGAAGTCTTTTTGTGATGTGTTCTAAGGTATGTTATTTACAGGTCATCTTACCATTTTCGCTATAAAATTTTTTATAAAATGATTCATATGGTGAAAGTGATATGGTATTGAGAATACATATCAAGGTACCTGTGGTAAAATTTTCAGCTCTTGATTTGCTATAATTATGGAGATACACTCTGTGGAAGATAGGGTTTTTGACTAGTCCTGAAGCTAGTCATAAATAGGTGTTCCGAGTAAAACAGTCATAAATTCTTCATAGAGAATCCGAATGAAGTGGGACAAATTTTATTGGAAACAGTACGGAATGTGGCTTCTTGTGTGCAAGTTTCAAAATCTGATGTTAAATATTGAGCGTGGGGCCTTCTGTACAAGTTCGCTCTCCTGAATAAACCAGAATTGAACAAGGTCTACCATTCTCTCTATAACTTGTTTTTGGGGAGGATTCAAGGAGTGAAACTTGGAGAACTTTCAGAGAATACATTGAGTAATATTATCTATAGGATCGGAGTATTCCAAGAATTGAAGAATTGCAGAAATTGAAGAAGTCTCAGGAATCTTTATCAGGTTCTATGTGATGGTTGGTTGATGGTGATGATTTAATGTAAAGTTTTATTATTTCTAATATATTCTTGGGTGGAAGGAAGGGGAAAGGATGGAGAGTTCAATCCTCTCTTGATATTGGAGGATTGTATCTTCCTATTGGATTTGTATCCCTCCCTTTACATTTGGAAGCTGTAGCTACCTTTGGAAGTCATTACTTCCCTTGAACAATAACTATTGATTATTTCTCATATATTGTGCATGGTGTATTGGCGTAACTCTTATACTATTGTTCATTTCTCATTGGATATAATTGAATGGTTTAAGTATAAGTTGAAAAAGGTTTTAAATTGTACTTTATATTGATTCACCGCCCTCTCAGTATCAACATTTGGTATCAGAGTAGGTTTCCTTCAGAACAGTTTAACCACTGGAAGGAAAATCTTGATCGGATATGGATGACCATGAGAACATTTCAAATGGGATTCAAAGATTTGATGGAGGAAATTATGCATACTTGAGTGATAGAGTGAAAAATTCCCTAACATCTTTGGGATTAGACATTTGGTACTCAGTTGTAAATGGCTATGTAATCCCAAATAATGCTCCAACCGATCCAAATTAGAAGAAGCTTATGAGTTGTAATTCAAAATCCAGAGATGTTATTCTAGGAGCATTGGCACCAACCATTGCTAGCAAAGTGATGGGTTGAAGCATTGTTAAAGAGGTATGGGACAAACTCAAGAGTATCTACGAAGGTGATCCAAAATTTAAGCAGGTCAAGTTTCACTGACATAGAGCAAAATTTGAAAATTTGAAGATGAATGAAAAGGAAGATATTGCAACATATTTTCTTAGAGTTGATCAATTTGTTAATGCTATTAGAGGATTAGGTGAAGAGCTTAATGAATCCTTGGTTGTACAAAAAGTGTTGAGATCACTTCTCTTGAAGTATGATGCTAAGGTCTCCGCCATTGAAGAAACTAGGGACTTGACGGAAATGACAATGGATGAATTACATGGGTCTCTTATAGCATATGAAATGAGAACAGGTACAGAAAGTGACCAGCCAAACAATGAAGCAGCCTTTAAATCCATAAAGTAGACAAAAGACAAGGATAAAGACCATGATGAAGAAATAGCAAATTTTGTAAGAAGGTTCCAGAAGGGAAATGGAAGATACAAAGGTAAGTCTCCTCTCAAATGATTTAACTGTGGTAGAATAGGACATATTGTTGAAAACTACGTCTATAAAAAGAAAAGTCTCAACAATAAAAAGATATTCTACTCCAAGGATGATGACATCTGCTCAGATGAGAGTGATGAAGAAGATAATGACGGAGGAGAAGTCCTCTTCATAACCCAAGAAAACCAGGATTATGATCACAAGAATTCTAAAGAAGAAGAAATCATTTATGAAGAAGATTCAGATGAGGAAACCAACCTTGATTTCTTTTGGGGATACAAAGACAATGTAGAGAGTGAAGAAGAAGATGAGAATCTTGAAAATTTGAAGCATGTTGAAACTGAAAATAGTAAGCTTAGAAACACAAACATAAGACTAAAAGGTGAATTGAGTAGTTGTGAAGAAGAGAATTACAAGATTGAAAAGACCATTGATAGCTTGAAAGAACAATTAGAATATTATGAGAAATTAAAAGTAGAATTGGATCACACAAAAGGGGAGCTACTATTGACAATAGAAAAGTTGAAGAAGTTTGAAAAAAGCACTGAAAAATTAGATGATATCCTTAGCAATTAAATATATCCAAATGACAAGACATGACTAGGGTACAATGATAGTTTGAAGACAACAAAACAAGAGAAGGAAGATGAAAATGATGAAACCAACACTCCAGAACAAGTTGAACAACAAGATAGAAGACTAGAATTCAGAAGGAATGAGACATCAAGAAGATCCTCTCCCATCAGGTATGAAAGAAATCATTATGAAGGAAACTACAAAATAATAGATCATGAACCCAGATGGACCACACCACAAAGATGATCACTAACTCCCAGGTATCAAAATTTATTTCTTGGACATTGTTATACTTGTGGAAATTTTGGACACAAGGCAATCAATTGTAGAATCGATGAAAGGCATAACTATGCAAGCTACATGAATGGTGAAAATAGTAGATATAGAAATGTTCGTAGACCTGTCAACAAAAATTATAATTCATTTGACCCATTAATGGATCAAAATATTGTATGTTACAAGTGTAATAATCTTGGTCACAAAGCATGATATTGAAGAGAGATGAAGGAAGATAATCGTATGCCAAATGTCTGTATACCAACTACAACATGGAAAAGGAAAGAAATTCCACAAAATGAAAATTTTCAAATAACATTGGTCGCTAAAGAATGAAATGAAGAAGTTGAATGGTTCATAGACAGTGGGTGCTCATCTCATATGACCAGAGATCAAAGACAATTTGTCAGCTTGAAGAAAAAGGGTGGAAATGTTGCATTTAGAGATGACTCATCTACCAAAATACTTGGAAAAGGAACTGTAAAGCTTGGAAGTGAAAATGTAAAAGCAGGAAAAGTCCTATTGGTTGAAGATCTGAATCATAATCTCCTCAGTGTCAGCAAAATATGTGATCAAGGATACACT
>ML797755.1:289821-304693 GCA_009831015.1 Picea engelmannii
TCTTGTACTTGAACATTTAAGTGGGGTAAAAGGAGGTTGCCCCCTCGAAGAGGCTTATTATCTGAAATTATCTCTTTTTCAAGGCGTTGAGTACTTTTCCTAAGGTTTTTCTATGCTATATTGATGTTTGGTTCTTAACATAAATTCACTATCATAACCAACGTTGTTCCTCGGCAGAAAAATCCTCAATCCATGCTCTAGAGTTAGTATAATGATCAAGGATAAACTTTCAACACTCATCCATATGTGATCACCATACATACATCAATTATGTATGCAAACCATGTCAGACCCTACAGTAAACCATGCCATATCCTGCAACACAGAGTTATACCATCACACCAAGCTGCAAGTTATTTGCACAGCTACTTTCCAGGGCTTTTACCACTTGTACACAACCTGCTATATAGACAGCTCGTGTATGTACGCGACCTATTTATAGGTCAGCTCGTGTATGTACGTGACCTATTTATAGGTCAGCTCGTGTATGTACGCGACTGTTACCATTGTAACCAACGTACTCTTTAGAATAATTCAAGCTTGAGCTTGTCTTAGGGCTTCCATTATGTTCTGATTGTTCAGTCTTCTTCACCCACTTCCGAAGTTTTCCTAGCTTCTCAGAACTTAAGCTCTGAGCTTCCATATTTTCAACATTGTCTTCTTTTCTAGCCTCATGTGTTCTTCTAGTCAAACTATATGAAATCCTCATCATGGATTGTCTTCTTGTGTTCCAGCAATCCTGGGATTTGTGGCCAAATCCACTACAGTTGTAGCATCTCATGGTGTGACAATGAGCAGCAATGTGTCTTACTTGTTACATCTCCAACACCTTAGGGTGTTATGAAATCTTTCATTATCTCTCCTTGCATAATATATGCATTCCAAATCTTTGTGACCATATTCATTACATGAGTAACAATGACCATGAAAAACATTTTCATACCTTTGCTTTGGTGTCTATCTTGAAGGTGTCTCTCTTTTGAATTTGCTTTGAGGTGTAAAGATGGCTTATTTATGTCTTCCTTGCTTTGTTCTTTTGAAAGTTTCATTCCCCTGTGTAGATGGTTGACTTGCAACATTATTTCCATCATTTGAGAATGAGGGACTTACCTCAAGCTTCTTTGAGGTTCTTGCTTCAACATGTGTAGCTTCTTTGTTGTATCCAAGACCTGATTTAGCATTTGGTGATGTTTGACTATCCAGGATTTCATTCAATATTGTTGAGCTATTCAAGAATTTGTTTGACTTCTATACTTTCTTTCTAAGATCAACAAATTCATCTTCCAACTTATGACATGACTCTTCCTTTTCATTTACTTGATTCTTTAGTAGTTCCTCTACCCTTTTGGATTCTTCAATTTGGGTCTTGAGATGGATATTAACTTCAAGAATTTTGTTAATCTCGTCATCTACCTTCCTATTCTCTTCTAATTCATTCTTTAGTCTTTTGATCTCTTCTTATTTTTCCTCTAATTGAGACCTTTTACTTTATTCTTGTTCATTTGAGCATTTTCTTTAGTTTCAAAATATTCTTTTGATTCTTTTCAAGAAACCTTTTAGTGTTCTCATAAAGATAGCTATAGTCTATATAACTATGGTCAATAGTTGTATTCATATAGACAACAATCAACTTTCTTTTTAAGCTTTGAAAGTTCTTCTTCTATTTCTTCAATGGGATAATTATCATCTTATTCTTCACAAACTATTTCTAGATCTTTTTCTTCACGTGTAGAGAAACATTCAACATCATCACATTTAGAATTATTGCAATCAAAGGATTGTGGAGATTCTTTACCTTCATTGTTCTCGATGGAGTTGTCTTTAGTGTCTTCCTTTTTGCCTTGGTATGTCTTCTCTAGATTTAGCCATAGATCCTTGGTGGAAGTGCATTGTCCCATGTTTTCTTTGATAGAACTTGAGAGTCCATTGAAGATGGTTTTGAGAGTCAATGCATCATTCTTCTTTTCTTCCTTTTTAGCTACAAACTTTGACTTATTCTTCAAGGGAATTGATCCACCAATAGTTGCTTTCCAAACACCTACTCCTTTTTCCTTCAAATTCACTTTCATTTCTATTTTCCATGTTGAATAATTTTCCTCATCAAGGATTGGAACTTCATCATCCATTTGTGTATCCATGGATCCCCTCCAAGATTTTTAAGGCTTATAGTGAAGGCCTGCTCTGATTCCAATTTTTGGACACACCAACCACACTGAGAGGGGGGGTGAATCAATGTAGGGCTATTTTTAAAATTCCCTTCACAAAACGCCTCAGTTAGAAATCACCATTTACTCATCACTCATTACTGTCATTTATAATCAATTGTATGTGAACATATATCAGTAACAGATAACAAAAACATATATCATCAACAAGCCATCACCACAAAGAACACAAGATGTATGTAAAATTTTCCTTTTATTATGGACTACAATCCTTGGGTTTATCGGCAACAACTAAATAGAGTTACAACTCCACAAGAGCACCAGCTCTGCAATGAAAGACTTGGATTACACAACTTAGCACCAACTGAGAAGAGGATTCGTGCAACACGTGTATGTACGCACCCTACCAATAGTGCAACACGCGTATGTACACGGTCTGGCTCACAGCAGCTTACGTGTGCCTCCTTAAGATCTAGGGTTTTCTCACTCCATGAAAACTCAGATCTTATGCATCCTCTGTCACATCCACTTCTTCCCTTTACTGTCCAATCTATACCATAATCAATCACAACACATATATGATCTCCAACAACTTACTCATGCTCCTCAACCATACAATATGAATGTTACTCAATCAAGTATAAGTAACCAGTATACTATGGAAACCATGTCAGTACTGAAACATAAGAGTGTTTCTCACTCTATTAATCAACCAACACAAACATATCACAATAGCCATACCAAGAATTCCTTAAGCATTCACCATACAATAAGCAAGAGTATCCATCAAGACAACTATGTAACCATACCAGAATTTCTATGGCAGATCTGAGCCCATATAATGTAGATCTGGAGCTTACTTCAGACTTCAAGAACCTTGCACCAACTCACACTCAAGTCTCCTTGACTTCCTCCAACTGTACGCGCTCTGACCTCCTTCATCCCACGTGTGTACATGCTCTAGCTCACTGCAGCCTGCGTATGTACGCTCTCTGGCCCACTGTTGCTCGTGTACTCCTTCATAAACTAGGGTTTCTGAACTTTCGAAACTTTCACCATCAAGATATTAGACTTACGAAAACTTTGATGCGTCCATGAGATCCTGCAATCACTCTCTTCCATAGAATAGATCTTCAATGTATGCTCAAGAGAGATATTTTTACAAGAGACCCTTGCCTCTTATTTATACTCTCCAAGTAGCTTCCTTAGAAGCATCCACTAGGCCACTTTATCCACATATCCACATTATCCACATAACCATTTGTCCACATAGCTACCTTTATCCAAATTTATCCACATAGCCACTTTTTACACATGGCCACTTGTCTACTTAACCCACTTTCCTTATTTTTAGAGTTAATCCATTTATAACCACTTTCCATAATTAGAAAGTTCTCCATTAAATTTATTATTTAAATAATCCTCTTCGAATTCATCACTTCACTTTTATTATTTAAATAATTTCTTCTTTGTAATCACTTTGACTTCTTTGACCTTTTGGGGCTTCTAGCCAACATATGAGGGTCCTCCAACTTCGTAAGGCCATAACTCTCAAACTATAAGGATTTATGTGACATTCCACATACCACCAGAAATGGAATGACAAGCACTATCCATCTAGGATAGTTTCACTAACAAATTCATTGATATTCATCTCATTATTCCACAATTAAGCATGGGTTCTCTAACCATACTTCTAGGATAACTCAACCACAAAGCGCCTTCCCGTGAAAGATTTCACCATAAGGGGACCACTTTGGAGTTCATCCATTTGTACTTCCTATCAACCATGACAAGACAATAATGAGTAATATTTACATCAATCCAACTGGAATAACCCATGACAATACATCACTATGACATTGTCCCTTTGTCATTGATTCTATGCATGACTATATGATCCAACGATCAATACATTAATTCATCCATCCATCTATGCATCATATATCAATGAAAACACATCGATCCATCTTCATCTATGCATGACATTATTTACCAATGACTTCACTTGACATCAATTCATTTACAACAATGACAATACATACTTCATCAAAATACTAAGACAAGACATTGTTCCATTGACATCAATGACAACATGATCCAATAGTTTTTTCATCTCATATTGCATTATGAATTGGATATATTGTAAATGGAGGTTTCCCCCTCAAAGTGGACTATAATCGTTGACTTTTTATCATTTTTTAAGGCATTAGATCATAATATTTGGTATTAGATCATCGATCCTAGGGTTTTTCTTCTCTAAGCAAATCATCTTAGCATTTTCGCTATAACTTTTTTTTCAAGATGCTTCAAAAAACAAAACTTGGGGTTTATTTAGAAGACATATTAAGGTACCTTTGGTTAAAATTTCAACTTCTTAGTCGTTAAAATTTTGGAGATATTTACCTTGTGGAATATAGGGTTTGTTGGTTAGTCCTATAACTAATCTCAAACATGTGTTCTGGGTAAAGAAGACATATCTTCTTCAGAGAGGATCCAAAGTATGTGAGAAATGTTGCAATTGAAATAGGATAGTCCACAGTAGTTTTGGTATAAATTTCATAGTTAGGTATTAAATATTGGACACGTGGCATTCTGTACAAGTACTCTCTCTCTCTCGGAAAGGCCAAAATCAACAAGGTTTGGGAAAGTTGCCTTAACTTTCACTTGGCACATCCAATTTTGGTGAGACTTGTGGCATTGTAGAGAATACATTTTAGAGTACTACATGCCAAAATTTTAGACTCATAAGGGCCAAAATTTCATAAATACATCAAAAGGAAGGTCTGCGAGGAGAATAGACTCCAAATTAAGGGCTTAAAAGGTACATAACTTACAATTGGCGTAACTTTTTATTGGAAGATCTATTTTTGGTGATTAAAAATTTGTAACAAAGAGAGAAAAAGGGGAATTATTATTTTCTCACGTGGCTCCAAAGGCTCCTCAAAAAATTACTTCACTAGCTAAACCTCCAGAAAGCTCAATCATGACTCAAGATGAAATCGACGAGATTTATCACCATATGGAAAAGAGGATCACTGAAAATAGGGAACAAATGGAACATAAGATGCATGAAAATATGAAAAGAGATATGGATGAAATGGAAAACAAGATGGATAAGAAGATGAATAAGAGTAAGAATGAGATGAAAAGAAATATGAATGAAGTGGAAAATAAGATAGATAAGAAGATGGATGACATGAAAAATAAGATGGATGACACGACAAATAAGATGGATGAAAATACACAAAAATCTATGAAGAAATTTCAAAATTCCTTGTCTTCCATGATGTTCGATTCTCTATATGATAGACTCTCTAAAGGAGATATCAAAATGCAAGGAACTTAGGAAAACAAAGGTAGTATTCTGATTGAACAACCTATCGATAATAAGCAATTTTCTAGTGGATTTAACTCTAATAGTGGAGTTAATTACAGTGGGGGTCCTAAATTCAACTTTCTCAAGATTGAATTAAAATTTTTTGATGGTGCAAAGGTATTTACCTGGGTGAACCAATTAGAGAAATATTTTGAACTGCATAATATTGTGGATGATAAGAAAATGATTCACGTAGAAACTTTGAACTTTGATATAAAACCACATCAATGGTATCAATGCGTAGTGAAAAGGAAGCCCCATTTTTATCATTATACTTGGGGTTTATTTACAAGATACTTAAAAACACAATATGGGAAAGTTTTGGAACAAGACTACTTCAATCAATTGACAAGAATCAAACACTTAGGTGATATTGAAGATTATAATTCATAATTTTAGGTATTGGCCACAAGGGTGGATAACATAAGTGATGAACAATTGTTGGAAGATTACATGGATGGATTAAAATAAGACATTAAACATGAGCTTTTCTTAAGACATCCTTCAAATATTATGGAAGTTATGCAATCTGCTCATCATATTCAAGCCAAGAATAAGGCTATGCACAAGTCTACCATTGGATCACAGACATGAAGTAGAGATCGTTGTGGGGTTCATAATACAAGCATACCTCAACTGACAAGGTTGACACCCTGGCAAATAGATGAAAGAAGAGCAAAGGTACTATGTTTCAATTGCGAAAACAAGTACAGTAAGGCACATAAATGCAATGAGAATAAATTATTCTACATAGACATTGAAGAGGAAGAAGATCAAGAATTGGAACCATCTCAAGATCTAGA
Organism: Picea engelmannii; assembly: GCA_009831015.1. Classification (NCBI taxonomy): domain Eukaryota; kingdom Viridiplantae; phylum Streptophyta; class Pinopsida; order Pinales; family Pinaceae; genus Picea; species Picea engelmannii. The sequence goes on from ML797755.1 coordinate 296,169, forward strand.
GCTAGAAGAGACTACTCTAAGTATATTTTGTCATGCATTGGACGACATCAATACTCCACAAACCCTAAAAGATAGAAGGATATATCAAAAATAAAATGGCAACAATGTTGATTGATTTTTTTAGTACCCATAAATTCATCAATTACAAATTAGCAAAGGATCTCAATTTCTTTGTATATCCAGCACCAGAGTTTCAAGTAATGATTGCAGATGGAGGTATTATAAAATATTCTAGGAAGTTCCATAATATTAAGCTTATTATGGGGGAGTATTTATTGGATAGTCCCATGATTTCCATCAAAATGGGTGGTGTTGATGTTGTATTAGGAGTCCAATGGTTACAATCATTGAGAATAATGGCCCTTAATTTTCAAGATCTTTTCATGAGATTTTCCTCATAAGGAAAGAAAATTGAGCTTAGAGGTATCCAAGGGAAACCCTTTAAAGTGATAATCTCTAACAACATGAAAAAATTACTCAAAAAGGGACACGATGGTGTAATTGCAAAATTATGCTCACTATATGTTCAAACATCTATATCCTCTACTCCAATAGATCTCCAAAAAGTTATCAAAAATCATTTCAAGGTATTTGGAGATATGCCTAAGGGTCTTCCACATGTTCAAGAACATGATTGTGGTATTTATTTGTGACTAGGAAGTGTAAATCCAAGATTCCATGTTTCTTGCTTAAAGAAGATAATCGGTGACAAGATCCCAATGCAAACTATCTTATTAGAAATTAATGGAGAAGGGAAAAACATACTACAACTGGAAACGATCCTTTAAATAGGGATTAAGAAGCTGTGAAATTGAGAAATTATTGAGTACCCCATCAAATGGAAGAACCTACCAGTTGAAGAAGCGACATGGGAAGATTATTTATTCATGCAGAAACAACTATGATTGTCAAGTTCTGAGGACAACACTTGTTTGGAGAGGGGGGCATATTAATCCATAGACATAGCCCCATACAAAGCCTCATGTTATGTATAAAACCCCTTATTAAGCCCTAGATATTGAATTATTACATTTCTAGTGTTATATTTGTTTGTCGGCTAGAACCCTTCATTGCACCCTTTCATTTCAATTGTACCCTTTGTCTCCTATATATATAACAAGGAGACTTAGTCTTAAAATTATATTTTCTCATCTCATTTTGTATTCTGAATTGGATGTACTGTAAAATAAGGTTTTCCCCTCAAAGTAGATTGTAATCATTTAATTTTTATAATTTTTTAAGGCGTTGGATCATAACATACCATGGTGACAGTATTTACTTTAGATTTGGGTAAAAATGTAATAAAATCCATTGATACTTCTTCCCAACATTGACTTGGTATAGCTAATGGTTGTAAGAGACCTAGAATCTTGATTGTCTCTCCCTTATTTTGTTGGAAGACCACACATTCATACACAAACTTTTGAACATAAGTTTTAAAACCTTCCAAGAAAAAATACTTCTTGATCCTATGGTACGTTTTCAAGAATCATAAATGTCCTCCTATAAGAGAAGTGTGCAATTCCAGAATAAACTTTTATTTGAGTTTGGAATTCTTACATAAATATAGGCAATCATGATACCATAGTAAATCATTCTTCCATACAAAAGTATTTAATGAATCGGGGTTCTCTTGTAGTTGTTGAATGATCTTGCATACCTCTTGATCTTGTTTCCATTATATCCTTGCTTCTTCCACCCAATCAGATTGTGGAATAGAAATAACACATAGTGAACATTTTGTTTCTTCTTCCACTACAAGGAGGACACCTTATAGCGTAAGTTTCTAGTGTAACAAAATTTGGAAAAAATTTCAAAAAAAACTTTGCTACAACCTCCTCTATTAGTTGTGGAGAATTTAGCAAATGTTAGATATAACTAAAAAAAATTGGGTGGGTGAAGGTTGTAGCAGAGTTTTTTTTTCGATGCATTTCTTGTCAAAACGCACCGATGCGGTATTGAAAAACACACACCAGTACGTTAATATAATAAAATGCATCGGTACAGTAATATAATAAAAATTCCCTGGACCTGAAAATAATAATAAAAAATGTGCTAGTGCATTTATAACTATTGCGCACCAATTCCACCTTTTTCATCATATGCAGAGCACATATGCTCTTATAATTACTACACATTGATTCCATGTTCTTCTCTTATGATGCACCGATGCACTTTAGGATTTTTCTGCCCTGGTGAGGTCAAGTTATAGTTAGAATCGGTGCGCTTTAGTATTAGTATGTTTCGGTGCAGTTAAGTTATAGTTATCCCAAATGCGATAATGTTATTCAGTGACCCAATGCGTTTAATATAGAATGTGCCTTGTGCTTCTGTAATTAGTACGTACTGATATGTCGATAACATTATTTTTAGTATGTGTCGGTGCGTATAATATAGTAAAGGCACTAATGCATAAATAATATTTAGCTTCATGATACCTATAATAAACATAACGCATCAATGCGAAAAAAAAAATTAGCGCACCGGTTAATATTTCAAACATGAGCACCGTACAATTTTGAAACGATAAATATTTTTGTACGTTATATCGTTTATGGAACAGTGTGTTTTCTTAATATTATGTGTCGATGTGTTATTATAGTTAATATGTACCAGTGCGTATGACTCCTCAAAACGCACCAATGTCTATATTATGGATCTAGGGAGTTCAAAAGAATACAATGTACTAATATGTGTGTATTTTAATTCATTGTTTTTTACAAATTCTCAATTAATTATTTTGAAATCAAATATGTTTTATAATATAAAAAAATTAATATTTGTGTTACTACATTTTGATATAATGATTGCATTACTGCGTTATCCAACTAATTAAACATTTGTTATTTGTATCAATATAAATCATACATATATTATTTATTGAGGAACATAATATTTTATTCGACAATGCAATGAAACAAGAAACCCGTTTTATTATATATGAATAAGAGACTCACTGTCATACAAAAAGGGACAATGTAAAGGGCTAGTACAATAATCAAATTGCAACCAATTTATAATTTTTACACTTGTTGGTAACATGTCCTCTTTCAATTGGGACAATATGTCGAGTACATTAAACAAAGTCCTTTATTTTCATAGACAAATATTCCAAACCATACAACTTGCAATAACATTCAATTATATTGATTGTCATTCACGAGTTGAATTGTTGAAATTGCTCGAGCTGCGTGCATGCCTCATTTCTTCATCATTTGTAGGGGATATTGTACTTTGGGTTTTTAACATAATGTTTTCTTGATGATTGGCTTGTTTTTTATGTTCTTCCCCTTCATCTTCCATCTACAAACATAGAAATAAATTGTAATAAACATATATACATTTATATATAGTAGAATATACATGATTGTGTAAATCAAAAAATATATCTTAACACCAAGTCTTTCATAAAAAATACACATTCTTTCGAAGCCATGCTTCATGAATTCTCTCAAAATCTCCTCTCATGTTTGCATTCCATACTTTGTTTCATGCATGTTTAATACAACATGATAAACCATAGTTGATATAATCAATATAAAGTTTTCTTGTTCTTTCATTAATTATAAAACAAGGAAAGTTAAACAACACAGTTACTTACAAATGATTCAATTAAACTTCCATTCTTCAACATATACTCACAACCCATACTTAAACTCAATTTTTATCAATTCATGGGTTGTCTCCTCTTTGTATGTTAGCACCTAGTAGAAGACATCCATGGACAAGTGTAAATTAATTATTTAAATGTAAAGATCACAACAAACATGAAATCTTAAGAAAGATCGAAAACGTAAATACTCACAAAGTTTACAATCAACCATTTTATTCCTCATCGTCTTATCTTATGTGATGAATGGATTCTATTTGTTTTTTCTTTTCTGCAACAAAATAATTGAAAATTAGTATTTCACACGATACTTAAATTCAATGTACATAAAAGAATAAAAAAATGATTGCATACCTCTGATGCACATTGTAGTTGGCATGACTCCTCTTGCGACAAAATTATGTTCATTTCTTTTAACATCTTCTTCTAAAAAATTTTGGACATCCCTATCGATATGTCTTTGCTTTCCCCTTGTTTATCCCTTAGAATTTTCAAAACCTCCCTAGGAAAAAAGATATAAAAATTATTATTTAAAAAAAAATAAGATCTTGGTGCATATATTAAGATAATTCACACTGGGGTCTTAACAAAATTTGTATGCACCAGTGCATCATGCATACATCTACACATCAATATAATATAGTAGTGTTGTTGCAAAATTGAAAACGTTTTACGAATGTTTATATTCAGTCGGTGCTTTATGAATTAAGAAAATAACGGCTTCCTAAACTACTATTTATTTTGCATCGTCGAGCACTGAAGAAATTTAAAAAATTGTGATTTCCATATAAAACAATATTTTTTCCATTTTATAGTGAACAATGTGCTTTGTAAGCAAGGCACTATGGTGTGTGTTTCGGTAAAATGCCCACTGTCGACCGTGAAAATGATTTTTAATAATATTTCAAATTGAAATAAAGCAGTGTTGTTCACAAAAAAATACGATCTGATGCGCTTACTATGTATAGAGTGCATTGGTCACTGTGAAGGCATTTAAAAAAAAAAAAACGACAGCCACATCACAGTTTAGGATCCAATGTAATGAGTGGTTTCATTGCAATGGACGGGAAACACTCATATATAAATAACCAAACCCTATAAAGAAATTGTGCTTAAAAAATTCTTCTTGTGAAATATAGAAGGAGAAAACAAAAGAATAGTCAGGAAATTAGGGCTTCCAATACTAAAGATAACTATGAAACCCTTTTTTTTTTTTAGAATGCATTGAAAATTGTTTGAATCAAATAGGAGAATGTTCAAGATGATTAATAGAATGAAATCATATGCCTGAAATTTATCCTCTGTATATTTCTATGTGATCTACAGTACTCCCCCTTGAATTTATCTCTTCAAAAAAAATCCACCCACTCGGAAATCTTTGTTGATAAATATTTGTTGCAGAAATATCCTCTCTAAAAGTTGGAAAACAATAAAACATTGAATAGGGTTTTCCTTTATAAACACAAAAACTCAAATTCCCACTCATTTTTTCGTCGCATATTTCAGCGCATTGATGATAAATGTGTTCGTTGTTTTTTCCAGAAATTACATTTTTCGGTGCGCTATTATGTGCATAGCACAACAGTGCGGTATGCATAATGCACCAATTTATTTTCATAATAAATTTCAAAGTATTGATAGTAAGCATGTGTTATCTTTCTAACTTGCTTCAATCGATGCAATAGATAGTTCGAAACACACTGGTGCAATGTGTAATTAATAACGCACCAAGGCAGTGTGTAAGTAATAATGCATTGTAAGACAGTTACATTTGAATAATGAAAATTCAAACATCTGTATTTAAAGTTTGTGGAGGTTTTTTCTGCGAAGGAAATAACGAAGGTCGGTGTTCGGTGCTTATCTCAATTAAACACACCAGTGCATTTTGTTTATACATACACACCGATACATTTTCAAGCGATAAAGTGCACCGGTGGGGGAGAGAGTGAAAGGGATATAGTGAGTTAGAGTGGCAGGAGGATACAGAGTGAGGGGGAGACAGGGGTTGATGCAAGAGAGAGAGAGGGGGGGGATATAAGGAGAGAAGGGGAGGGAAGGAAGAAGAGAGTGAGAGAGGGGATGAACATCAAATTCACATTTTCTATGTTCGAGGAGGATATTTTCAGGGATCGAGTAATGTTTTCAGGTTTTGTAAACCCATATTGAGATTTCTTGTATAGCTGGTCTTATCACTCTGTAATTCCCAGAGGTTGTCAAGGGTAGAAGAAATTGACATAGGTAACTATCAAAACCACTTTGGAAACTAGGATATAGCCCTGCCATTTTCAGAGAGGGATCTCTCTGTAGGATTTATATTTGTTTAAGTTTTAAATGTTAGGCTAGATATGATAGTCTGAATTTGTTTGTTTGTTTGTAAAAGTTGGCTGAAAGAATGCATTAAATTTTCATTTGGATATGGGGTCTATATTAAATATGAGGATCAGATTCAGCTTTTTATGAGGTTTTCTTCATACGGAAAGGTAGTAAAAATGTTGTATCTATTGAGATTAAATTAGGTGAATAAGACAAAAAAGGTGTGAGAGTCCACTAAGCAAAGGAGCAGCTAAGAATTCCCTTACTTAATTTCAGATGAAAAACATATAGACCATTAAAAGACCAGAGACAAAGTATGCAAGATAAATTATGTTCTATTGAATTAATTTCAATGATTAGAGTCTAAAATACATAAATGATCACAGAGTATAAGAAAACATTTAACAGAGAAAAAGAGACATCACCAAAAATTTGACACAAGAATCATGTAAATAGCTTGTTTTATTACTCCTTTGAAAAGTTTACACAATAGCTCATGGGTGAAAAAATCAACCCTCAATACTTCGAAGGAAGAAGTATTTATACAATAATTTACCTATGATCCTATCATAAATGACTAGGATATTATGGAGAAAAAATCTAACTAATTAGATCTCCTATTACAAAATATAGGAATCATGTTGATCTATTCAAATCCTTGGTGCTGATTTTGTGGAAGTTGTTGATGATTCATCACTTTGACTTGGTTGTCTACTTTGTGCTGAATCGAAACTCCAAATCACCTTTACTCAAGTAAAGAACACAAATCTTCCCATCTCTTTTTACTAGGGATGGCAACCTTGAGTAACTTTATGTATATCTCATCCATCTCAATATACTTGGAAAAAGTGGGCTTGGTGATAAAAATATGTTTTATCTCATGTTGGATGCTCAGGTCCAACTGTAATGTCTCTAGGAAAGCTTTTTCAGTAATGTTTCCTGTATACCTGCAAACTTGGAACCATCCTTTGCCACTGTATTGATCTTTTGCCTGTAATCTGACAAAGTGATTAGCTTATCATTGAGTATTAGCAGTCTAGGGAGACCCTTCTTATGTAGTACTTCAATCTTGCTGAAGAATCTTTGAACTCCAATGTCCATCACATGAGCCTTCTCCTCTAGCTGTCGCATCAATCCTTTCTTGGTCAATACCTTTTTGACCTCAAGGATGGTCTTTGTCCTATCTTCAATCTCCATTGCTTCTAACTCCTACTTATTTTTGGAGTTTAGGAACCTGATGAGCTCAGTGGCCTCTGTAGGTCTTTCTCCTAGCTCTTCTCTTATTTTCCCAATTGCTTCTCTAGCCTTCTGTACCATTTCATGTTGTTCAAATATGATTTGTATGAATGGCCATATTTCTGCCATAGACTTGTTGATATCCATCGAGATGTTTTCCTTGCCCTCGGATAATGTATTTTCCATGACAGTCTCCTTCTGCAATTGTTGTAGTTGTTGACTGAGTCTTTGAGACTTATGCATTTCTGCATGATAGCTGGATTGAAACATAGACTTCAGGTCTTAGAGTATTTTCACTTCTTGCAACTTTCGGATCTCCTCCCCTTGAAGGGACATGTCTTCCATAGACTTCACAAGCTTCTCAGAAGCATATGGAACTTGCACAGGGATGGCTGATGGAATATCTATTGTTGTAGATGTTGTTGTTGTACTAAATCCTGTCAGAGGGAATCCCTCCAATGGAATGATAGCCATCTACACACTCGGTTCTTTATCTTTCATCAATTTGTCCAACTTTGCCTCCATCTCTCTTATTTGTGCATTATGTTCCATGGTCATCTTTAGCATCTCCTCTTTGTGGCCTTTAGTTCCAGCCGCCTCCTTTGCTTGTGAATCTTCAGTGGCTAGAAGCTTCAATTGCTTTCTCAAGGATGATATATCATCATTTTTCTTCTTCAACAATTCTTCAGTTGCCTTAACATTCGATGGGTCATACCCAATCTTTAGCACCAACTCTTCTAGGGATTTGATCTTATTGTCCTTGGCCAAGGAGGATATCTTCTCTAGCTTCAATTGGGATTGGATGTTATTCAAAGACACCTACAATTTTGAAGCATTCAATGAGGTGTTTATTAAAGTGGAGAATATCATCTCCCTTGTTTGCATGTGCATGTCCATTTAGTCCACTAAATGGACCTCCTTCACATCAAACTCAAAAGAAGTTTTCTTATAATCAGAAGTTGTCTTGGGATGAGGGACTTGTGCTTGTAGGAATTCCATTTGCATTATTCCTTTCTCTGTGTCAAATGTTGATAGTAGTCTATGTTGGGCAGTGGAGGTCTGCTTCCAGAACTGGGCATATGTGTTGTTGTTTAGGAGTTCATTCCTCTGCTTGATTTGTTTGTATTTGCCAAAGATATTTGACCCTGTTGGCTCATGAGAGGACTCAACTGATAGAGTATTGTTTGTTTGTTTTTTGGATGAATATGTGGACACTATGAACTGATTTTCAGAGAAGGTTGAGGAATTTCGTCCCTCCATGACTATGGTGGACTGCATTTCTCCTTCTTTAAGAAGGTCTGGTGTGTGACTAGTTTTATCCCTCTTCCTGTAAACTTGAAAATATTCAGTTGACACCTCTATGACT
>ML797755.1:309569-321978 GCA_009831015.1 Picea engelmannii
TCATCTCATATTGCATTATGAATTGGATATATTGTAAATGGAGGTTTCCCCCTCAAAGTGGACTATAATCGTTGACTTTTTATCATTTTTTAAGGCATTAGATCATAATATTTGGTATTAGATCATCGATCCTAGGGTTTTTCTTCTCTAAGCAAATCATCTTAGCATTTTCGCTATAACTTTTTTTTCAAGATGCTTCAAAAAACAAAACTTGGGGTTTATTTAGAAGACATATTAAGGTACCTTTGGTTAAAATTTCAACTTCTTAGTCGTTAAAATTTTGGAGATATTTACCTTGTGGAATATAGGGTTTGTTGGTTAGTCCTATAACTAATCTCAAACATGTGTTCTGGGTAAAGAAGACATATCTTCTTCAGAGAGGATCCAAAGTATGTGAGAAATGTTGCAATTGAAATAGGATAGTCCACAGTAGTTTTGGTATAAATTTCATAGTTAGGTATTAAATATTGGACACGTGGCATTCTGTACAAGTACTCTCTCTCTCTCGGAAAGGCCAAAATCAACAAGGTTTGGGAAAGTTGCCTTAACTTTCACTTGGCACATCCAATTTTGGTGAGACTTGTGGCATTGTAGAGAATACATTTTAGAGTACTACATGCCAAAATTTTAGACTCATAAGGGCCAAAATTTCATAAATACATCAAAAGGAAGGTCTGCGAGGAGAATAGACTCCAAATTAAGGGCTTAAAAGGTACATAACTTACAATTGGCGTAACTTTTTATTGGAAGATCTATTTTTGGTGATTAAAAATTTGTAACAAAGAGAGAAAAAGGGGAATTATTATTTTCTCACGTGGCTCCAAAGGCTCCTCAAAAAATTACTTCACTAGCTAAACCTCCAGAAAGCTCAATCATGACTCAAGATGAAATCGACGAGATTTATCACCATATGGAAAAGAGGATCACTGAAAATAGGGAACAAATGGAACATAAGATGCATGAAAATATGAAAAGAGATATGGATGAAATGGAAAACAAGATGGATAAGAAGATGAATAAGAGTAAGAATGAGATGAAAAGAAATATGAATGAAGTGGAAAATAAGATAGATAAGAAGATGGATGACATGAAAAATAAGATGGATGACACGACAAATAAGATGGATGAAAATACACAAAAATCTATGAAGAAATTTCAAAATTCCTTGTCTTCCATGATGTTCGATTCTCTATATGATAGACTCTCTAAAGGAGATATCAAAATGCAAGGAACTTAGGAAAACAAAGGTAGTATTCTGATTGAACAACCTATCGATAATAAGCAATTTTCTAGTGGATTTAACTCTAATAGTGGAGTTAATTACAGTGGGGGTCCTAAATTCAACTTTCTCAAGATTGAATTAAAATTTTTTGATGGTGCAAAGGTATTTACCTGGGTGAACCAATTAGAGAAATATTTTGAACTGCATAATATTGTGGATGATAAGAAAATGATTCACGTAGAAACTTTGAACTTTGATATAAAACCACATCAATGGTATCAATGCGTAGTGAAAAGGAAGCCCCATTTTTATCATTATACTTGGGGTTTATTTACAAGATACTTAAAAACACAATATGGGAAAGTTTTGGAACAAGACTACTTCAATCAATTGACAAGAATCAAACACTTAGGTGATATTGAAGATTATAATTCATAATTTTAGGTATTGGCCACAAGGGTGGATAACATAAGTGATGAACAATTGTTGGAAGATTACATGGATGGATTAAAATAAGACATTAAACATGAGCTTTTCTTAAGACATCCTTCAAATATTATGGAAGTTATGCAATCTGCTCATCATATTCAAGCCAAGAATAAGGCTATGCACAAGTCTACCATTGGATCACAGACATGAAGTAGAGATCGTTGTGGGGTTCATAATACAAGCATACCTCAACTGACAAGGTTGACACCCTGGCAAATAGATGAAAGAAGAGCAAAGGTACTATGTTTCAATTGCGAAAACAAGTACAGTAAGGCACATAAATGCAATGAGAATAAATTATTCTACATAGACATTGAAGAGGAAGAAGATCAAGAATTGGAACCATCTCAAGATCTAGAGCTAGAAGAGACTACTCTAAGTATATTTTGTCATGCATTGGACGACATCAATACTCCACAAACCCTAAAAGATAGAAGGATATATCAAAAATAAAATGGCAACAATGTTGATTGATTTTTTTAGTACCCATAAATTCATCAATTACAAATTAGCAAAGGATCTCAATTTCTTTGTATATCCAGCACCAGAGTTTCAAGTAATGATTGCAGATGGAGGTATTATAAAATATTCTAGGAAGTTCCATAATATTAAGCTTATTATGGGGGAGTATTTATTGGATAGTCCCATGATTTCCATCAAAATGGGTGGTGTTGATGTTGTATTAGGAGTCCAATGGTTACAATCATTGAGAATAATGGCCCTTAATTTTCAAGATCTTTTCATGAGATTTTCCTCATAAGGAAAGAAAATTGAGCTTAGAGGTATCCAAGGGAAACCCTTTAAAGTGATAATCTCTAACAACATGAAAAAATTACTCAAAAAGGGACACGATGGTGTAATTGCAAAATTATGCTCACTATATGTTCAAACATCTATATCCTCTACTCCAATAGATCTCCAAAAAGTTATCAAAAATCATTTCAAGGTATTTGGAGATATGCCTAAGGGTCTTCCACATGTTCAAGAACATGATTGTGGTATTTATTTGTGACTAGGAAGTGTAAATCCAAGATTCCATGTTTCTTGCTTAAAGAAGATAATCGGTGACAAGATCCCAATGCAAACTATCTTATTAGAAATTAATGGAGAAGGGAAAAACATACTACAACTGGAAACGATCCTTTAAATAGGGATTAAGAAGCTGTGAAATTGAGAAATTATTGAGTACCCCATCAAATGGAAGAACCTACCAGTTGAAGAAGCGACATGGGAAGATTATTTATTCATGCAGAAACAACTATGATTGTCAAGTTCTGAGGACAACACTTGTTTGGAGAGGGGGGCATATTAATCCATAGACATAGCCCCATACAAAGCCTCATGTTATGTATAAAACCCCTTATTAAGCCCTAGATATTGAATTATTACATTTCTAGTGTTATATTTGTTTGTCGGCTAGAACCCTTCATTGCACCCTTTCATTTCAATTGTACCCTTTGTCTCCTATATATATAACAAGGAGACTTAGTCTTAAAATTATATTTTCTCATCTCATTTTGTATTCTGAATTGGATGTACTGTAAAATAAGGTTTTCCCCTCAAAGTAGATTGTAATCATTTAATTTTTATAATTTTTTAAGGCGTTGGATCATAACATACCATGGTGACAGTATTTACTTTAGATTTGGGTAAAAATGTAATAAAATCCATTGATACTTCTTCCCAACATTGACTTGGTATAGCTAATGGTTGTAAGAGACCTAGAATCTTGATTGTCTCTCCCTTATTTTGTTGGAAGACCACACATTCATACACAAACTTTTGAACATAAGTTTTAAAACCTTCCAAGAAAAAATACTTCTTGATCCTATGGTACGTTTTCAAGAATCATAAATGTCCTCCTATAAGAGAAGTGTGCAATTCCAGAATAAACTTTTATTTGAGTTTGGAATTCTTACATAAATATAGGCAATCATGATACCATAGTAAATCATTCTTCCATACAAAAGTATTTAATGAATCGGGGTTCTCTTGTAGTTGTTGAATGATCTTGCATACCTCTTGATCTTGTTTCCATTATATCCTTGCTTCTTCCACCCAATCAGATTGTGGAATAGAAATAACACATAGTGAACATTTTGTTTCTTCTTCCACTACAAGGAGGACACCTTATAGCGTAAGTTTCTAGTGTAACAAAATTTGGAAAAAATTTCAAAAAAAACTTTGCTACAACCTCCTCTATTAGTTGTGGAGAATTTAGCAAATGTTAGATATAACTAAAAAAAATTGGGTGGGTGAAGGTTGTAGCAGAGTTTTTTTTTCGATGCATTTCTTGTCAAAACGCACCGATGCGGTATTGAAAAACACACACCAGTACGTTAATATAATAAAATGCATCGGTACAGTAATATAATAAAAATTCCCTGGACCTGAAAATAATAATAAAAAATGTGCTAGTGCATTTATAACTATTGCGCACCAATTCCACCTTTTTCATCATATGCAGAGCACATATGCTCTTATAATTACTACACATTGATTCCATGTTCTTCTCTTATGATGCACCGATGCACTTTAGGATTTTTCTGCCCTGGTGAGGTCAAGTTATAGTTAGAATCGGTGCGCTTTAGTATTAGTATGTTTCGGTGCAGTTAAGTTATAGTTATCCCAAATGCGATAATGTTATTCAGTGACCCAATGCGTTTAATATAGAATGTGCCTTGTGCTTCTGTAATTAGTACGTACTGATATGTCGATAACATTATTTTTAGTATGTGTCGGTGCGTATAATATAGTAAAGGCACTAATGCATAAATAATATTTAGCTTCATGATACCTATAATAAACATAACGCATCAATGCGAAAAAAAAAATTAGCGCACCGGTTAATATTTCAAACATGAGCACCGTACAATTTTGAAACGATAAATATTTTTGTACGTTATATCGTTTATGGAACAGTGTGTTTTCTTAATATTATGTGTCGATGTGTTATTATAGTTAATATGTACCAGTGCGTATGACTCCTCAAAACGCACCAATGTCTATATTATGGATCTAGGGAGTTCAAAAGAATACAATGTACTAATATGTGTGTATTTTAATTCATTGTTTTTTACAAATTCTCAATTAATTATTTTGAAATCAAATATGTTTTATAATATAAAAAAATTAATATTTGTGTTACTACATTTTGATATAATGATTGCATTACTGCGTTATCCAACTAATTAAACATTTGTTATTTGTATCAATATAAATCATACATATATTATTTATTGAGGAACATAATATTTTATTCGACAATGCAATGAAACAAGAAACCCGTTTTATTATATATGAATAAGAGACTCACTGTCATACAAAAAGGGACAATGTAAAGGGCTAGTACAATAATCAAATTGCAACCAATTTATAATTTTTACACTTGTTGGTAACATGTCCTCTTTCAATTGGGACAATATGTCGAGTACATTAAACAAAGTCCTTTATTTTCATAGACAAATATTCCAAACCATACAACTTGCAATAACATTCAATTATATTGATTGTCATTCACGAGTTGAATTGTTGAAATTGCTCGAGCTGCGTGCATGCCTCATTTCTTCATCATTTGTAGGGGATATTGTACTTTGGGTTTTTAACATAATGTTTTCTTGATGATTGGCTTGTTTTTTATGTTCTTCCCCTTCATCTTCCATCTACAAACATAGAAATAAATTGTAATAAACATATATACATTTATATATAGTAGAATATACATGATTGTGTAAATCAAAAAATATATCTTAACACCAAGTCTTTCATAAAAAATACACATTCTTTCGAAGCCATGCTTCATGAATTCTCTCAAAATCTCCTCTCATGTTTGCATTCCATACTTTGTTTCATGCATGTTTAATACAACATGATAAACCATAGTTGATATAATCAATATAAAGTTTTCTTGTTCTTTCATTAATTATAAAACAAGGAAAGTTAAACAACACAGTTACTTACAAATGATTCAATTAAACTTCCATTCTTCAACATATACTCACAACCCATACTTAAACTCAATTTTTATCAATTCATGGGTTGTCTCCTCTTTGTATGTTAGCACCTAGTAGAAGACATCCATGGACAAGTGTAAATTAATTATTTAAATGTAAAGATCACAACAAACATGAAATCTTAAGAAAGATCGAAAACGTAAATACTCACAAAGTTTACAATCAACCATTTTATTCCTCATCGTCTTATCTTATGTGATGAATGGATTCTATTTGTTTTTTCTTTTCTGCAACAAAATAATTGAAAATTAGTATTTCACACGATACTTAAATTCAATGTACATAAAAGAATAAAAAAATGATTGCATACCTCTGATGCACATTGTAGTTGGCATGACTCCTCTTGCGACAAAATTATGTTCATTTCTTTTAACATCTTCTTCTAAAAAATTTTGGACATCCCTATCGATATGTCTTTGCTTTCCCCTTGTTTATCCCTTAGAATTTTCAAAACCTCCCTAGGAAAAAAGATATAAAAATTATTATTTAAAAAAAAATAAGATCTTGGTGCATATATTAAGATAATTCACACTGGGGTCTTAACAAAATTTGTATGCACCAGTGCATCATGCATACATCTACACATCAATATAATATAGTAGTGTTGTTGCAAAATTGAAAACGTTTTACGAATGTTTATATTCAGTCGGTGCTTTATGAATTAAGAAAATAACGGCTTCCTAAACTACTATTTATTTTGCATCGTCGAGCACTGAAGAAATTTAAAAAATTGTGATTTCCATATAAAACAATATTTTTTCCATTTTATAGTGAACAATGTGCTTTGTAAGCAAGGCACTATGGTGTGTGTTTCGGTAAAATGCCCACTGTCGACCGTGAAAATGATTTTTAATAATATTTCAAATTGAAATAAAGCAGTGTTGTTCACAAAAAAATACGATCTGATGCGCTTACTATGTATAGAGTGCATTGGTCACTGTGAAGGCATTTAAAAAAAAAAAAACGACAGCCACATCACAGTTTAGGATCCAATGTAATGAGTGGTTTCATTGCAATGGACGGGAAACACTCATATATAAATAACCAAACCCTATAAAGAAATTGTGCTTAAAAAATTCTTCTTGTGAAATATAGAAGGAGAAAACAAAAGAATAGTCAGGAAATTAGGGCTTCCAATACTAAAGATAACTATGAAACCCTTTTTTTTTTTTAGAATGCATTGAAAATTGTTTGAATCAAATAGGAGAATGTTCAAGATGATTAATAGAATGAAATCATATGCCTGAAATTTATCCTCTGTATATTTCTATGTGATCTACAGTACTCCCCCTTGAATTTATCTCTTCAAAAAAAATCCACCCACTCGGAAATCTTTGTTGATAAATATTTGTTGCAGAAATATCCTCTCTAAAAGTTGGAAAACAATAAAACATTGAATAGGGTTTTCCTTTATAAACACAAAAACTCAAATTCCCACTCATTTTTTCGTCGCATATTTCAGCGCATTGATGATAAATGTGTTCGTTGTTTTTTCCAGAAATTACATTTTTCGGTGCGCTATTATGTGCATAGCACAACAGTGCGGTATGCATAATGCACCAATTTATTTTCATAATAAATTTCAAAGTATTGATAGTAAGCATGTGTTATCTTTCTAACTTGCTTCAATCGATGCAATAGATAGTTCGAAACACACTGGTGCAATGTGTAATTAATAACGCACCAAGGCAGTGTGTAAGTAATAATGCATTGTAAGACAGTTACATTTGAATAATGAAAATTCAAACATCTGTATTTAAAGTTTGTGGAGGTTTTTTCTGCGAAGGAAATAACGAAGGTCGGTGTTCGGTGCTTATCTCAATTAAACACACCAGTGCATTTTGTTTATACATACACACCGATACATTTTCAAGCGATAAAGTGCACCGGTGGGGGAGAGAGTGAAAGGGATATAGTGAGTTAGAGTGGCAGGAGGATACAGAGTGAGGGGGAGACAGGGGTTGATGCAAGAGAGAGAGAGGGGGGGGATATAAGGAGAGAAGGGGAGGGAAGGAAGAAGAGAGTGAGAGAGGGGATGAACATCAAATTCACATTTTCTATGTTCGAGGAGGATATTTTCAGGGATCGAGTAATGTTTTCAGGTTTTGTAAACCCATATTGAGATTTCTTGTATAGCTGGTCTTATCACTCTGTAATTCCCAGAGGTTGTCAAGGGTAGAAGAAATTGACATAGGTAACTATCAAAACCACTTTGGAAACTAGGATATAGCCCTGCCATTTTCAGAGAGGGATCTCTCTGTAGGATTTATATTTGTTTAAGTTTTAAATGTTAGGCTAGATATGATAGTCTGAATTTGTTTGTTTGTTTGTAAAAGTTGGCTGAAAGAATGCATTAAATTTTCATTTGGATATGGGGTCTATATTAAATATGAGGATCAGATTCAGCTTTTTATGAGGTTTTCTTCATACGGAAAGGTAGTAAAAATGTTGTATCTATTGAGATTAAATTAGGTGAATAAGACAAAAAAGGTGTGAGAGTCCACTAAGCAAAGGAGCAGCTAAGAATTCCCTTACTTAATTTCAGATGAAAAACATATAGACCATTAAAAGACCAGAGACAAAGTATGCAAGATAAATTATGTTCTATTGAATTAATTTCAATGATTAGAGTCTAAAATACATAAATGATCACAGAGTATAAGAAAACATTTAACAGAGAAAAAGAGACATCACCAAAAATTTGACACAAGAATCATGTAAATAGCTTGTTTTATTACTCCTTTGAAAAGTTTACACAATAGCTCATGGGTGAAAAAATCAACCCTCAATACTTCGAAGGAAGAAGTATTTATACAATAATTTACCTATGATCCTATCATAAATGACTAGGATATTATGGAGAAAAAATCTAACTAATTAGATCTCCTATTACAAAATATAGGAATCATGTTGATCTATTCAAATCCTTGGTGCTGATTTTGTGGAAGTTGTTGATGATTCATCACTTTGACTTGGTTGTCTACTTTGTGCTGAATCGAAACTCCAAATCACCTTTACTCAAGTAAAGAACACAAATCTTCCCATCTCTTTTTACTAGGGATGGCAACCTTGAGTAACTTTATGTATATCTCATCCATCTCAATATACTTGGAAAAAGTGGGCTTGGTGATAAAAATATGTTTTATCTCATGTTGGATGCTCAGGTCCAACTGTAATGTCTCTAGGAAAGCTTTTTCAGTAATGTTTCCTGTATACCTGCAAACTTGGAACCATCCTTTGCCACTGTATTGATCTTTTGCCTGTAATCTGACAAAGTGATTAGCTTATCATTGAGTATTAGCAGTCTAGGGAGACCCTTCTTATGTAGTACTTCAATCTTGCTGAAGAATCTTTGAACTCCAATGTCCATCACATGAGCCTTCTCCTCTAGCTGTCGCATCAATCCTTTCTTGGTCAATACCTTTTTGACCTCAAGGATGGTCTTTGTCCTATCTTCAATCTCCATTGCTTCTAACTCCTACTTATTTTTGGAGTTTAGGAACCTGATGAGCTCAGTGGCCTCTGTAGGTCTTTCTCCTAGCTCTTCTCTTATTTTCCCAATTGCTTCTCTAGCCTTCTGTACCATTTCATGTTGTTCAAATATGATTTGTATGAATGGCCATATTTCTGCCATAGACTTGTTGATATCCATCGAGATGTTTTCCTTGCCCTCGGATAATGTATTTTCCATGACAGTCTCCTTCTGCAATTGTTGTAGTTGTTGACTGAGTCTTTGAGACTTATGCATTTCTGCATGATAGCTGGATTGAAACATAGACTTCAGGTCTTAGAGTATTTTCACTTCTTGCAACTTTCGGATCTCCTCCCCTTGAAGGGACATGTCTTCCATAGACTTCACAAGCTTCTCAGAAGCATATGGAACTTGCACAGGGATGGCTGATGGAATATCTATTGTTGTAGATGTTGTTGTTGTACTAAATCCTGTCAGAGGGAATCCCTCCAATGGAATGATAGCCATCTACACACTCGGTTCTTTATCTTTCATCAATTTGTCCAACTTTGCCTCCATCTCTCTTATTTGTGCATTATGTTCCATGGTCATCTTTAGCATCTCCTCTTTGTGGCCTTTAGTTCCAGCCGCCTCCTTTGCTTGTGAATCTTCAGTGGCTAGAAGCTTCAATTGCTTTCTCAAGGATGATATATCATCATTTTTCTTCTTCAACAATTCTTCAGTTGCCTTAACATTCGATGGGTCATACCCAATCTTTAGCACCAACTCTTCTAGGGATTTGATCTTATTGTCCTTGGCCAAGGAGGATATCTTCTCTAGCTTCAATTGGGATTGGATGTTATTCAAAGACACCTACAATTTTGAAGCATTCAATGAGGTGTTTATTAAAGTGGAGAATATCATCTCCCTTGTTTGCATGTGCATGTCCATTTAGTCCACTAAATGGACCTCCTTCACATCAAACTCAAAAGAAGTTTTCTTATAATCAGAAGTTGTCTTGGGATGAGGGACTTGTGCTTGTAGGAATTCCATTTGCATTATTCCTTTCTCTGTGTCAAATGTTGATAGTAGTCTATGTTGGGCAGTGGAGGTCTGCTTCCAGAACTGGGCATATGTGTTGTTGTTTAGGAGTTCATTCCTCTGCTTGATTTGTTTGTATTTGCCAAAGATATTTGACCCTGTTGGCTCATGAGAGGACTCAACTGATAGAGTATTGTTTGTTTGTTTTTTGGATGAATATGTGGACACTATGAACTGATTTTCAGAGAAGGTTGAGGAATTTCGTCCCTCCATGACTATGGTGGACTGCATTTCTCCTTCTTTAAGAAGGTCTGGTGTGTGACTAGTTTTATCCCTCTTCCTGTAAACTTGAAAATATTCAGTTGACACCTCTATGACTAAAGGGGAAACCTCTTTCCTTTCTCTCTTTTCTATTTGTACTTGAGGTGTGCTAGTATGTGAAGTAGTGACAGGGGGATTTTGTTCTTCTGTTTCCAACAATGTATTTTCTTGCCAATCTGTCTGATTCATATAATTTTCTACCTCAAGCTTGTGTACATGAGCAAAAAGGAGTTCTCTTTTGTTTGACCCTGAGCTCTGAGATGACACCAAATGGGTCATAATTCCATGTGAAACTCTGAGTGAATTTCATATGTTTCAATAGGTTGTATGCCTCTTCTCCTGTAGCTTTGTTGTTGCCTATGAAGGAACCAATTTGGGTCTTGATTCTGAGTTGTTGTTTCTTTTTAACTGATACTAAATGTATGTCATCAGAGTTTACCATCTGCCTGATATATTCCAATGAAAAGATCCTAACAGGGAGATATTTTGGCAGTCTGTATGGTGGTAATTCACATCCATATATTCTTATTTCAGTGTGATTCTGGTACAGATACAAATCTCCTGTTTTGGCCAAGTCAGAGAGGTGAAGAATTCTCTGGACTTATTCATTAATTATTGGCTTTGTTCTACTTTTGATCATGCAAACCACTGGATGATTAAATTGATCAATGAAGTCTTTGAAGCTAAACTCATTGAATTTTTCCTCACTAGTGAGGTCCATGAAGTCATTGATTAAGGGTTTCCTTCCTGATCCAATTTCTGGAGAGCACGTGAGAATCTATCTTACTGAAAGAACAAGAATAGGTCCACCAACATCGAGGAATATATTAACATTCCCTTTGTTGAAAATCTAAAAAATTGATCATGTATGTTGTCAGCTAAAAACTGACTGAAATCAAATTGGATGGTAGCTTTTTCTTCTATGGAGAAAATGGACAGAAAACCTAAGATAGGTTCATCTACCCATTCATATGAAAAGTATCCTAATAGGTAACAGAGGGTAGAAATAATCTGGTTCGCCCTGACAGAGAAAATGGAAGATGGATAGGGAGGGTTTTTCTTGGGCAACTGAGCATCTTCTGGCAGAAAGATTTCGAAAATCTGGGCTCTTTGGGGGAAGGAGAGTTTCTAGTAGAGGTCATTCAGGGCTTTGATAGAGAAAGGGATTGTGGAGTCAATTATTGGGATCTGTAACATTTGATTGATGGCTTTGGGGGTAATGGTGATGTTAAGAACCAAATATCAATATAGCATAGAAAAACCTCAGAAAAAGTACTCAACGCCTTGAAAAAGAGATAATTTCAGATAATAAGCCTCTTCAAGGGGGCAACCTCCTTTTACCCCACTTAAATGTTCAAGTACAAGATGATTCAAAATGAAAATTTTTCATTGGTATATATAGGAGACTAGGAAGTATAATTACAACTAATGGCCTAAAGCCAACATAAATAAAATAACATTACTAATATGATATGCCCCAATTAAGGGGTAATGAGCCAATATTAGGGCTTAACATGCCCCTCCCCTTGAGACAAGTATTGTCCGCAACGCTTGAGTAACTCTGGATGCTTCTGTATAAAAGACTCATCTTCCCAAGTGGAATCTTCAGCCTGTAGTTTCCTCCATTTAATGAGATAGCCTGAAATGGATCTATTCCTCAGCTAGCGAATTCTTATGTTAATGATGGTTTCAGGCTCCAATATGATTTTTCCTTCCTCATCAAGTTCTAGCAATATAGTTTGAACTGGGATCTTGTCGCCTATAACCTTCTTTAAGCATGAAACATGGAAAATTGGGTGTACTCGTGAAGATGCAGGCAGCTCCAATTTGTATGCCATAGTACCGATCTTTTGCAACACCTTATAAGGGCCA
>ML797755.1:327549-356803 GCA_009831015.1 Picea engelmannii
GAAACAGATTCATCATCTCATGCACATCTTGGTCCCTTTGCTGCCGCAACGTAGTCCATTGTATGTATTTGTCCTCATAGCTCCCCATGGGATAATATTGTTCCTTGATGGCGTCTCGGAAAGAATTCCAAGTGGGTGTGGCCAAGAACAAAGAGGGTTCTCCCTCGCCCTCTTGCTCCGAGTAGGTTTCCCACTAGTCCTTGACATGGGGGGGGGATTTGAGGAGTGCGAAAATAATCTTTTCTCGGTCGGAAAAGTCAATGAAAATTGTTGTCTTGGATATTATTGTAATAGAGCTCTGCTTAACTGGAGGTTTCCCCCTCGAAGAGGCAAGTGAACATTGCTCTCAGTAATCGAAGTGCTCATTCTGGTGTTATTTTGATATCATTTTGGTGTTATTGTGGTGTTGTTTTGGTTATATTGTTGTTTATCTGTCATTTCTAGCATTTTATTTATGTTCTGCATAATTTTTATATCTGGAATATTACAAGTGGTATCAGAGCACTTTTCTCGGCAGAAAATTGTGGGTTAAATTTTTTTTCAGGGTAGAGACGTATTCCGGCATCTTTAAGCCACAGAGATCTGTCGTTACGCACATAAACCCGCGGTTGAGGGATTCATACACGCAGGAAATACAAGTGGTACTTAAGTGCACATCTGTTGGCCACCCTTGTAACCCCTGTTGGTACCCCTTCGAGTGGTAGTGCATCAGACAACACCTATGTACGGATCGGCCTAGATTTCCTGAAGCCCTCTTTAGATAAACCGATCGACCACTTGAATGTTATAGTGCCACCGAGAACAACACTCGAGAAGATACTCTCTAGTACATGGGTAGTCAGGTAGTACAGCTAAGGGCACTGTCTAGCCTCCTTAGTTAGTGTCCTGAGATATTGGGTCGAGTACTACTATTGGACCCCACATGTATATCAGAGAGATATAGCATAGGCAAAACTCTTTTCTGTAGAACCCTTGAATACCTAGCCCTTGGGGACGGAAACAAAAAATAAAATAGACAAGATCTATTTTCGTGCAACTGTGTTCGAGTTGCCAAATCACTACACGTTTCTTCCTGGTTAAGAATTTGGGCATTTCATCACTACAGTATTCTTCAGACCGGAGTATCACTCCGCAGGTGTAAAAATAAAAAATAAAAAATAAAAATAAAAGTCTGGAAACTTTTGCACCATTATTTGAGACCTATTCCATTGGATTTATCTCTTCTCCCTTATCACATTCATACCTCTCATTTTTCAGCAAAATTTTTTACCCCACCCACCCCTTTTCGATTCCCTTGTCATCATGGCCCATACCCATAGCCAAGACTTGGAAGCTCACTTCAATACCTTGCAATCTAATTTCACAGAGACCCGACAAGAAGTGAGACATATTAGTGCCAATGTTGCCACCATTTATACAAACATGTAGTCCTCCATCATCGCCTCAATCACGGAACTCAAACAAGACATGACTACCCAGCTTGAATCTGTTGTTTTGATGATCTACACCAAGCCGCATATCCCTGCAGATCCCCCTTTATCTTACCCACCTTCGGATACTGAAGTTGAAACTTCCTCTCATTCCCATAATTTTCAAGCCCCATCACTTTCAGCGTGACCTATGCCTTCCGCGGGTGGATCTGACCAAATTTGATGGCTCGGATCCCACTGGTTGGGTAACTCAAATGGAACATTATTTCTCTTTGTACGGCATTACAGATAACTTGGCCAAACTTCGGTATGGTGTTCTCCATCTAGATCAAGAACGTTGGCAATGGTGGCAATGGATAAAAACTTCCCGTCAAGGGTATGTTTCTTGGACACACTTTTTGGCAAAGCTTTATGAACGCTTTGACACCGACACCAACCATTTAGGCTATTTGACAAAGTTGAAACAATCTAGAACAGTGGAAGACTTTATAGTTTCTTTTGAGCAACTGGATTTTCGTACAGAGGACATGTCTAATGTTTTTTCCGAGAATGTTTTATCAGTGGCCTCAAGGATGAGATTTGTGCCCATGTTCTCATGGCTCGGTCTTAGATTTGGGTGGAGGCTACTAAACGAGCCAAGGAAACACAACAGGTTTTCTCTTTTCAAAACTGGAAACCCTCCTTTATTCCTCGCACTAAACCAGTAAATCCCACTCCTCCTTCTACTCCACTAAAGATCCAAAAATTGACCAGGGCCAAAATGGTTGAACACCAACTCAAAGGCCTTTGTTATAATTGTGATGACAAATATTTTCTGGAACACAAGTGTAAGGAACAAAAGATTTTTATGGCCATCTCGAAGGATGTTTCAGAAGAGGATGTTGAAGCCCCCCTTATGTCTTATTCACCTGAACCCACCGACATTTCCCCTCCCTCAGACCCTCCCAAAGTAGAACCAGTCATTTCCCTAAATGCTCTCACTAGCTTCTCTACTCCCCAAACCCTCAAACTAATTGGCTACATCAAGCATAGGAAGGTCATCATTCTTGTTGATAATGGAAGCACCCATAATTTTATTCATCACCGCATTGCCCAAGAAAATAATTGCTATATTCGTGCAGCCAATAATTTCCAAATCATGATTGCCAATGGCGGATCCATGAAATGTGGAGGGCATTGTGAAAATGTGTGTCTCCAAAATGGTGACTACCACCTGAAATTTCATATGTTTGCTATCGACATGGGAGGTTGTGACATTGTGTTGGGTCCAAACTGGCTAAGGACTTTGGGTCCCATTCTCATGGATTTTAAGGAATTAACCATGCAATTCGACCAAGAAGGCTAGCAATATAAGTTCCAAGGCATCATCGTCAGTTCCCCTGAGATCATTAGTTCCCATCACATGGAAAAGCTGCTCAAAAAAGGTCATTCGGGCGTTATTTCCTAACTCCATGCCATACAAGCAACTGAGACACCCTCTGTGTCGTAGCACCTCCAATCCATCCTCTCTAAACATCAAGTGGTTTTTTCCACTCCCCAGGGACTCCCTCCTTCCCGTGGTGTTCATGATCATTTCATTCCCTTTTTCCAAGGAAGCCTTCCTCCCAATATCCGTCCTTATTGTCACCCCTTTTCCCAAAAAAATAAAATTGAGAAAATGGTTCAAGAACTGCTTAACGCATGTGTTATTTTCCCTAGTATGAGCCCCTACTCTTCTCCTGTGGTCATGGTCATGAAGAAAGAAGGTTCTTGGTGCATGTATCCTAATTTTCACACCCTCAACAAACTCACCATTAAAGAAAAAATCCCCATTCCTGTCATTGATGACCTCTTGGATGAATTGAGTGGCGCCCGGTTCTTTATTAAATTTGATCTTCGTTCTCGCTACCACCAGATCTATATGAAAGAGGCAGACATTCCTAAGACTTCCTTTAGAACTCATGAGGTTCACTATGAGTTTTTGGTCATGCCCTTTGGTTTGTGTAATGCTCCCTCCAGTTTCCAAATCCTCATGAATCATGTCTTTCGTCCTTTTCTCCATAATTTTGTCTTAGTTTTCTTTGATGATATCCTCATCTATATAAAAACCTGGACAGACCATCTTGCTCATGTGGATCGAGTTCTCCATCTACTCTCTTAGCACCAACTTTCCTGAAACAATCTAAATTTTCTTTTGGCGCCTCAAAAGTCAAATACTTGGGTCATCTTGTTAGCAAGCACAGCATCAGGGTGGATCCTAAAAATATTGAAGCTATGCAAGACTGGCCTCACCCAAAGAATCTCAAAAGCTTGCATGGATTTCTAGGCTTAAGGGGTTATTATCGCAAGTTTGTTAAGAACTATGGAAAGACTGTGGCCCCTCTCACTGCACTCCTTAAAAAGAATTCTTTCACATGGGCTCCAGCAGTTTCTCAGGCTTTTCAAACCTTGAAGATGGCCATGTGCACCACTCCAGTCCTAGCACTTCTTGATTTCACAAAGACCTTTTTCATGGAATGTGATTCTTCAAGAAAAGGAATTGGCATTGTCCATTTTCAAGAGGGTTGACCTTTGGCCTTTACCAGCAAACAACTTTCTAAATGAAATTTGGGCAAATCAATATATGAAAAGGAAATGTTAGCTATTCTACATGTCGTTGATCTTTGGCGCCCTTATTTATTGGGGCAACGATTCCAAATTAAGACCGATCATCAAAGCCTCAAGTATTTTCTGGAACAACGCATTTCCTCCCCAGAGCAACAAAAATGGGTGACTAAACTCTTTGGATATGATTATAAGATCATTTACAAGAAAGGCAAAGACAATGTGGTGGCGGATGCACTTTCCTGGAAATATGAAGATGAAGAGTCCCTTTTTTCTCTCTCCTTCATTGTACCATATTGGATCCAAGCCATTCACCAGGAATGGCTACACGATCCCAAAAGTTCGCATCTGATACAACAATTGCAGTCCAATTCTTCAGTTTCCCCAGGGTACTCTTGGCTCCATGATGAGCTTCGATACAAAGGCCATTTTTATTTAAGTAAATAGTCAAAACTTAAATCCATGGTACTTTCTGAGCTTCATGTTACACCCACAACTGGGCACTCAGGGTTTACCAAAACCTATGACAGGGTCAAACATTCTTTCTTCTAGGAGGGTATGAAACAGGGCGTTTGTAATTTTGTAGTTGAATGTGATGGGTGTCAATGCAACAAGGGAGAAACGGTAAAATCTTTTGTGCACACTACAACCACTTCTGATTCAACCTGCTATTTGGCAGGATATCTCAATGGATTTTGTTGTAGGCTTACCTAAATCAGGAAATAAATCAGTCATCATGGTGGTCGTTGATCGCCTTTCCAAGTATGCTCATTTTTTTTCTCTTCAACACCAATTTACAGCATCCACGGTGGCCCAACTTTTCATGGATCAGGTCTTCAAGCTTCATGGCATGTCGCATTTTGTTGTTTCTGATTGCGACCCAACTTTCACCAGCAATTTTTGGCAAGCATTGTTCAAGATAAAAGGCACCCAATTGCATCTCATCATAGCTTATCATCCCCAAACTGATGGTCAGAATAAATTTGTCAACAAGTGTTTGGAAACATATTTGAGGTGTTTTACGTCAAAAAAGCAATATCAATGGGCTCAATGGTTACCACTAGATGAATGGTGGTACAACACTTCATACCATACAACTACCCACATGACTTCTTTTGAAGCAGTATATGGACAAAAGCCACCTTCAGTTCTCTCATATTTACCAGGTGTCTCGAAGGTCCAGGCGATGGATCAAATGCTTACAGTTAGAGAGGCTATTCTTCGTACCCTCAAAGAGAATTTTGTCATGGCCCGGAATCGCATGAAGCAACAAGCAGATCAAGGTCGCTCTAAATGTTAATTTGCAGAAGGGGATCAGGTGTTTCTTCGTCTGCAACCTTACAAGCAAAATTCCCTCAAGGATGACCATTGTCAGAAATTGGCGCCCAAATTTTATGGCCCTTATACCATTCTCAAGCGTGTGGGACAGGTGGCCTATCAATTAGCTTTGCCTAGTCATTCTAAGCTACATCCTTTTTTTCATGTTTCCTGCTTAAAGAAGGTGATTGGAACTAAGTGCCAAACTCAAACCAACCTTCCTGAGTTGGACAAAGAAGCCTCCATTTGGCTACAACCAGAAGTTGTTTTGGACCAACACGAGCATCACCTACGTCAGCAAACCATCAAGGAAGTGTTAGTCCAGTGGAAAGATACAACCCCTGCAAATGCCACTTGGGAACCAACTACCATTCTGCAACAATTTCCACATCTCAAGCCTTGAGTACAAGGTTGTTTTTAAGGGAAAGGACATGTTAGGGACCTAACCCCTCGTGTAGGTAGAATAATATATTTTGATGTAATAAAGTTCAATATTAATAAGGCCTAGCAATAATGAAGAATAAGTTGAATGTAAGAAGACCTAATAGAAGCTTCCGCTTCTAGAAGGATCTTCCTCTAGATGGTTCTTTTGATAGACATATTTAGTATAAATAGGAGTCGAGGGTATGAGAACTATTTTCTTGGATATTGTTGTAATAGAGCTCTGCTCAACTGAAGGTTGCCCCCTCGAAGAGGCAAGTGAACATTTCTCTCAGTAATCGAAGTGCTCATTTTGGTGTTATTCTGGTATCATTTTGGTGTTGTTTTGGTGTTGTTTTGGTGTTGTTTTGGTTATATTGTTGTTTATCTGCCATTTCTAGAATTTTATTTATGTTCTGCATACTTTTATATCTGGAATATTACAGAAACACAGAGTTCTGAAGAACCTTTGACAAACAAAAAAATAATAAGGATTGTGAAGAATCCATGATTGAGTCAACTGCACTAGACATGTATTGGCTCGAAAAAAGGTAAAAATATCAAAGGTTAATGAAAACTCAAAGATCATAGAAGTCAATGTTGTCGGAGAAAACGAGTCAGTTATAAATTTTGAAGAACCATGGACAATGCTTGTTCACAAGAAAGTGCAACCTGGATGGGTTGCCTATAACCCAGCTATCATGAGGCCTAGTTCACCATTGGACACTAAAAACATAATAAATATGATTTCTTGGAATGTGTATGGTTTGAGAGCCTTATTGAAACGGAAGGATGAGAACTCATTTGTGCAGCTCGCCAAGAGGGAGAATTTTGATGCCTTATGCTTACAAGAGACCAAATTGCAGGAAAAGGATGTGGATCAAATTAAACAGTGTCTGTTGGATGGCTATGATAATAGTTTCTAGACTTGTAGTGTTTCCAAGATTGGGTATGCAGGAACTATTGTGATTCATCGAATCAAACATGTGTTTGTAAAATCTCGTTCAATGTCTCTCCTTGTTGACACTAACAGAATCAAGGAACAAATTCAAGCTCTCCAAAATGCAGGTGACTGGATGGGTGCCCTTCACATGGAAATGGAATTGTATGATGATAATGTGTAAGGTGTAATTAGTCTTCGGAGTACTCTGGATGCTCTGCGAGATGCCATAATGGCCTTCCTTCTGCAATTGCTCTCTGCTTATGTAGATGAAGCTTTTTCTTATATCTCACTGGCCTTTAGCAATCAACATGAAAACTTACTCAAGAGGCTCGTGAGCTTGCAGATGGAAAGATTAAGCAGTCAATCAATACAGAGAAAGCCTTGGAGACTCATCAATCGTCTGATCAAGAGATTGATGGTGTTGATTAAACTACCTGTTGAGTTTTAGTCCCACATTAATAGTGTAAAACGTTTTCTACAGGTTTATATACACAATAGTCTCTAATCTATATCGACGCGTAGAGCAAGGGTATGGTGGGGGCTCTAGGTGCTTGGACTCCTCGAGAAGCTCACCATCCTGGAGCCCGAGACATCCTGTCAGGCCCCCTACCTTTTGGGAAAAGTGACTAAGACGTTGGATAAATATTTTTTTTCATACACCACTGCCGCGATGATCATATGAGTGACCATAGGCTAGGAGAGTTTGTTACGTCAGTTAAAAATGAAATTGTCATTTTTATCGGAGCCTTTGGAATAATGCCAAGTCTGGTGGATCACCAAGTCCACTGCTAGTCGAATTAAAGCCCAGATTTCGAAGACCACCAAATACATCGGGAGATTTTGTTAGGCCGATAAAATGGAGGATCGTTATGTTTTAGTTGAAAACCTGCAAAACATCTCAAGATTGACACGGTCACAATCTCTGCAAAAATGTCAAAGAACAACTTGATGTGGATTGCATGAAGAAGTAACAGAGGCAGTTGAAGTTCCAAAATGACTGTCGAGAGGTCCACATACTGCATTTTCAGATGTCCACCAAAAGTTGATAAAACCCTACATAAACACAGAGAAAGTGATAACTTTAGTTTAATCGATGAAATCCCTAGTAAGATTGTTACAAATCATAACTGATATTATATTTTTTAATGCTAAAATCTTGGAAGAGTTGATCTAAGTAAATAGTGTAATATTGGTAAAAACTTATATTACACACAGTTAGAGTTACAGATCAGATGTGTGTGTGGTTATGAAAAATCAGAGAATATTAGTTTTTTCGATGGAAGCCCTGTCATTAGATTTGAGAGATTATACCACAAGTAATGAAGCAATGACAACATGTAAATCATGATCATGGAACGAAACCTTACAGATCCAGAAGAAAGATTAGGTTTAAATGCAGTACTACAAAGAGACTCTATAATTTGTATGAGAACATGAAGCTCAAATTCATAGCTCAAATCATCTCTCTATGACAAACTTTTCACAGCCTAAATAACTATATGAATTAAAGAAAACATCAAAAGCTAAGATAAAAGATTAAAGAAATGCTTGTTTATAAAAAATGACTGTGTTATTTTAAAAAGTGACTATGTAATAGACAAAGAGGTGTGATGAAAGGGTGTGAATTCCCATGAATAGTTATAATGAAGGCATATATATAAGAGGGTTGAGAATTGAAGATAGTGTGACTACAGCAGACACATTGAAGATCAAAATACAGAAAGTTACACAGCAACAATTAATATGTTTAGTAATTGATATAGAATACTTATTGGCCCGCAGAAGATACATTAAATATCAAATGACAGAGGCAAAAAGAGAGGAGCAGTCAAGATATAATACAAAAGTTTTCCAGACTCATAAATTAGGGGAGGCAGGGAGGTGGAAGGGCAAGTTGGTGTTTGCAGGGGAGTAGGTGCTTCCTTGTCAGGTGTAGTTGACTAAACAGGGGGTTGAACCCTCCTACCAGTTGGAGCTGGTGAATAGGGATGTGGGTGCATCATGATTAGTGGGTGTTGATCTAAGAGGAAGAACATATTCTTTCTATGTAACATGTAAAACATAATTTTGCAATTAATAAGAAAAGTGTTTGCGGTTTTTCCAATTGGGTTCCATAATAAATACTGTGTTAAAATATTGATTGCATTAACAAAGAAAAATTGATAAAATAATTATGTCACTGATTCACCCCCCCCCTCTCAGTGACAAGATATGATCCTTCAATTGGTATCAGAGCGGGTCTCTTCACTAAAGGTTTCAATCACTAGAAGAGAAATATACATCGGGATGGATCAACAGTTGCAGATGTCATCAAAGTCCCCCTATTTGATGGTGAAGACTATGTTTTCTGGAGTGTTAGAATGAAAATTTATATGATGCCCATTAGATTGGAAGTATGGACATTAGTTTAAAAAGGATATGATGTTCCAAAAGTCACCCCCACGGAAGCAAAAGACAAGAAGAAATTTTGGGAACATGCAAAGTCTTTAAACACACTACAAGATGGACTGAGTAAGAAGATCCTTGCTAAAGTACGAAACTGTAAAACTGCAAAATATCTCTGGGATAAATTGGAAACTATATATGCAGGAGATTCCAAGGTAAAGAGGGCCAAACTTCAGACTCTCAAAGTACAACATGAAGGTCTAAAAATGAAGGATGAAGAAAATATCTCAGAGTACTTCGAAAGAGTTGATAATATTGTTAATGCAATCAGAGGTTTGGGAGTGGAAGTGTCATACAATGATTTAGTTGAAAATATACTAAGAACACTTCATATGTTGTATAATCATAAAGTGTCCACTCTTGAAGATCAAGAAAATCTATATCAAATCACCATGAATGAACTGTATGGAATCCTCATATCCTGTGAGTTAATATTAGGTCATGAGAGCCTCCCAAAAGGAGAGGCAACTTTCAAGGTGCACAAGAAAACAAAAAATCTGAAGTAAAAAACTCAACCCAACCATCATGAAGAATCTGATGTAGAAGAAGCCACTTTTATTAAAAAACTTCATAAAGGATCAGGGAGGTACAAAGGCAAGTTGCCTTTCAAATGTTTTAAATGTGGCAAGGTTGGTCACTTTGCAGCCAAGTGTCCCCACCCCAAGTAGGAACCTGAAGATAAAGAAGACACAAATAAACAATACAAGAAGAAGGGAAAACCCAACTACAAGAAAAACTTTTACAAAGGGAAAAAGATTCATCAAGGATTCATTCACTTTAAAATCCTATTCAGATGCAGATTGGGCAATTTGTGTAGATGACAGAAAAAGTACAAGTGGAGGAGCATTATTCTTGGGAGAATCATTGGTAGCTTAGATAAGCAAGAAATAGTCCTCAATTTCTCTGTCTACCATTGAAGTTGAGTATATTGCAGCAGCAGAATGTTGCACACAAGTAGAATGGATGAAACAAACCTTACAAGACATCAAGATAGTGTTTGAAGAACCCACTACTATCTATTGTGGTAATACAAGTGCCATAAGTCTCTCCAAGAACCCTGTCCAACACTCAAAATCTAAACACATTCCAATAAAATACCACTATCTAAGAGATCGGGCTGAAAATAAAAACATAAAATTGGAATATGTCCCGACACAAGAACAGGTTGCAGATATTTTCACCAAACCTTTAAGCAGAGATATATTTGAATATTTCAGGCAAATATTGGGAGTAATCTCTATTCCAATATAATCTCTCAAGAAAATAATGCAGTTGTTGGCATCAGTTTAGGGGGATTCATTCAGCCCTTTGCCCTTGATGTCAAAGGGGGAGAAATGAAGATAGTATTGCCATCAATGCCAAAGGGGGAGATTGTTGGCAATATGGCAATACAAGTTGGCATTGATGGAATTGGCACTGATGTCAAATAGATGAGAGACATTGATGTTCATTGGCATTGACAAAATAACAATATGCATTAAGGCACTATGTTACTACAGTACAACAAGCCCTATCATGGACAAAGAAAGTTGTATGTGGAATACAAGAACATGAAAGAAGACAGAGTACATGCATGTGATGATGAGAATGACAAGATCCAAGGTTTTTCAAACAGGAAAAGATATTGATCAGTATTACTACATGATCATAGTGAGGAATTTTGACAAAACCCTATGCAGACAGGCAGTTGGTCACCATATTCTATGCTCCAAATTACTGTGGGAAATTTGATAATGATGGGGCTATGATGAGTGTTGATGAAAGTCTAAATGTGCTCCTTCTAAATATTAAAGCCATCTGAATAAGGACTGTTACATGAATGCACCTTGGAAAATATTTGTTTGATACCACATCCAAAATGCTACATGTAAATAGTTATTGCACAGTAACTCCAAGAAGCAATACAACAAAATCAATACAAGAAGCAATACAACAAAATCAAGCAATATGTTGATGTTATTGCACAGTGAAGTAGTTGTGAGAAAGAAACACAGAGTTCTAAAGCACCTTTGACAAAAAAAAAAAAANGAATAAGGATTGTGAAGAATCCATGATTGAGTCAACTGCACCAAACATGTATTGGCTCGAAAAAAGAGAAAAATATCAAAGGTTAATAAAAACTCAAAGATCATAGAAGTCAATGATGTTGGAGAAAACGAGCCAGTTAGCAATTTTGAAGAACCGTGGACAATGCTTGTTCACAAGAAAGTGCAACCTGGATGTGTTGCCTATAACCCACCTATCATGAGGCCTAGTTCACCATTGGACACTGCAAACATAACAAAGATGATTTCTTGAAATGTCAATGGTTTGAGAGCCTTATTGAAATGGAAGGATGAGAACTCATTTGCGCAACTCGCCAAGATGGAGAATTTTGATGCCTTATGTTTACATGAGACCAAATTGTAGGAAAAGGATGTGGATTAGATTAAACAATGCCTGTTGGATGGTTGTGATAATATTTTATGTACTTGTAGTGTTTCCAAGTTTGGGTATGTAGGAACTGTTGTGATTTCTCGAATCAAACCTGTGTCTATAAAATTTGGTTTAACGTCTCTCCTCGTTGACACTAACAGAATCAAGGAACGAATTCAATCTCTCCAAAATGCAGGTGACTGGATGGGTTCCCTTCACATGGAAATGGAACTGTGATGGTAATGCGTAAGGTGTAATCGGTCTTTCGAGTACTATGGATGCTCTGTGAGAGGCCATAATGGCCTTCCTTCTACAATTACTCTCTGCTTATGTAGATGAAGATTTTTCTTATATCTCATTGCCCTTTAGCAATCAACATGAAAACTTACTCAAGAGGCTCGTAAGCTTGCAGATGGAAAGATTAAGCAGTCTATCGATACAGAGAAAGCCTTGGAGACTCATCAATCATTCGATCAAGAGATCAACGGTGTTGATTAAACTGCCTATTGAGTTTTAGTCCCACATTGATAGTGTAAAATGTTTTCTACGAGTTTATATACACAACAGTCTCTAAGCTATATCGACGCATAGAGAAAGGGTATGGTGGGGGCTCTAGGTGCTTGGACTCCTCGAGAAGCTCACCAGCCTGGAGCCCGAGATGACCTGTCAAGCCCCCTACCTTTTGGGCAAAGCGACTAAGATGTTGGATAAATATTTATTTTCATACACCACTGATGCAACGGTCATATGAGTGACCATAAGCTAGGAGAGTTTGTTACATCAGTTAAAAATGAAACTGTCATTTTTATCGAATCCTTTGGCATAATGCCAAGTCTGGTGGATCACCAAGTCCACTGCTAGTTGAATTAAATCCCAGATGTCAAAGACCACCAAATATGTTGGGAGTTTTTGTCAGGGTGAGAAAATGGAGGATCGCTATGTTTTAGTTGAAAACCTGCAAAACGTCGCAAGCCTGACACTGTCACAGTCTCTGCAAAAATTTCAAAGACCAACTTGATGTGGATTGCATGAAGAAGTAATAGAGGCAGTTGAAGTTCCAAAATGACTGTCAAGAGGTCCACATACAGCATTTTCAAATGTCCACCAAAAGTTGATAAGACCCTGCATAAACACAAAGACAGTGATAACTTTAGTTTAATCGATGAAAGACTTGGTAAGACTGTTACAAATCATAACTGATGTTATATTTTTTAATGCTAAAATCTTGGAAGAGTCGATCTAAGTAAATAGTGTAATATTGGTAAAAACTTATATTACACACAGTCAGAGTTATAGATCAGATGTGTGTGTGATTATGAAAAATCAGAGAATATTAGTTTTTTCGATGGAAGCCCTGTCATTAGATTTGAGAGATTATACCACCAGTAATGAAGTAGTGACAACATGTAAAGCATGATCATGGAACAAAGCCTTACAGATCCAGAATAAAGCTTAGGTGTAAATGCAGTACTACAAAGAGACTATATACTTTGTATGAGAACATGAAGCACAAATTCATAGCTTAGATCATCTCTCTATGATAAATTGTTCACATCCTAAATAACTATATGAATTAAAGAAAACATCAAAAGCTAAGATAAAATATTAAAGAAATGTTTGTTATAAAACATGATTGTGTTATTTTAAAAAGTGATTATGTAATAGACAAAGAGGTGTGATGAAAGTGTGTGAATTCCCATGAATAGTTATAATGAATACATTTATAAGAGGGTTGAGAATTGAAGATAGTGTGACTGCAGAAGACACATTGAAGATCAAAATACAGAAAGTTACATAGCAGCAGTTAAGATGTTCAGTAATTGATATAGAAGACTTATTGGCCCGCAAAAGTTACATTAAAGATCAAATGACAGAGGCAAAAAGAGAGGAGCAATCAAGATATAATACATAAGTTTTCCAGACTCATAAATTAAGGGAGGTAGGGAGGTGCAAGGGCAAGTTGGTGCCTGCAAGAGAGTAGGTGCTTCCTTGTCAGTTGTAGCTAACTAAACAGGGGGTTGAACCCTCCTACCAGTTGGAGCTGGTGAATAGGGATGTGGGTGCATCCTGATCAGTGGGTGTTGATCTAATAGGAAGAACATCTTCCTTCTATATAACATGTAAAACAGAATTTTGTAGTTAATAAGAAAAGTGTTTGTGGTTTTCCCAATTGGATTCCACGATAAATATTGTGTTAAAATATTGATTGCATTAATAAAGAAAATTTGATAAAATAATTATGTCACTAATTCACCCCTACCCCTCTCAGTGACAAGATCTGATCCTTCAATTGGTATCAGAGCGGGTCTCTTCACTAAAGGTTTAAATCACTTGAAGAGAAATATACATCGGGATGGATCAACAGTTGAAGATGTCATCAAAGTCCCCCTATTTGATGGTGAAGACTATGTTTTCTGGAGTGTTAGAATGAAAAGTTATATGATGCCCATTAGACTGGAAGTATGGACATTAGTTGAAAAAGGATATGATGTTCCAAAAGTCACTCCCACAGAAGCAGAAGACAAGAAGAAATTTTGGGAACATGCAAAGGCTTTAAACACACTACAAGCTGGACTGAGTAAGAATATCCTTGCTAAAGTACTAAACTGTAAAACTCCAAAACAACTATGGGATAAATTAGAAACTATATATGCAGGAGATTCCAAGGTAAAGAGGGCCAAACTTCAGACTCTCAAAGTACAATATGAAGGTCTAAAAATGAATGATGAAGAAAATATCTCAGAGTACTTTGAAAGAGTTGATAATATTGTTAATGAAATCATAGGTTTGGGAGTAGAAGTGTCAGACAATGATTTAGTTGAAAAGATACTAAGAACACTTCATATGTTGTATAATCCTAAAGTGCCCACTCTTGAAGATCGAGAAAATCTAGATCAACTCACCATGAATGAACTGTATGGAATCCTCACAGCCTATGAGTTAAGAATAGGTCATGAGAGCCTCCCAAAAGGAGAGGAAACTTTCAAGGTGCTCAAGAAAACAAAAAATCAGAAGCAAAAAACTCAACCCAACCATCATGAAGAATCTGATGTAGAAGAAGCCAATTTTATTAAAAAATTTAGAAAGGATCGGGGAGGTACAAAGGCAAGCTGCCTTTCAAATGTTTTAACTATGGAAGGTTGGCCACTTTGTATCCAAGTGTCCCTATCCCAAGGAGGACCCTGAAGACAAAGAAGACAAAAATAAACAATACAAGAAGGAGGGAAAACCCAACTACAAGAAAAACTTTTACAAACGGAAAAAGATTTTTTACTCAAAAGAAGAAAACAAAAGTTCATCAAAGTTTAGTGACAGTGATGATGATGAAGTCCTTTTTCTAGGTATTGAAGAGCCTAATGAGATAGAATAAATTGAGCATGAGGAAGAGTCAGAAGATGAAGCAGAGGTTAATATGGAAGAAGAACTTCTCAGTGCCTTGGATGAATTAAGAAGATACAAAAACATATATAGACAGTTGAAAATTTTTGTAGTTGAACAAAAGGAAAAACATGAACATAAAGAAAAAGAGATGGAGAAACTCATGAGCAACATGAAAAACCAAATCCTAGAAGCAAATAGGATGGAAGAGAGTTTGGAAAAGTCTCTTAAAGAGAAACAAATAACCTGTGAAAGAATGGAGGCAGAATTAGTTCACCTAAGAAAAGAACTTGATGCAAAAATCATTCAAACAAGATATGAAAATAGATCTAAAATATTAGATAATATTATTATCGCGCAAAGGGATTCAAGTAACAAAAATGGAGTAGGTTATTCTCAAGAAGAAAACCAGCTTAACTCAAAATCTTATGCAACTTCTCTCCTCAGCACATTCAAGAAGAAAGATGAAGAAAAGACAAGTAATGATCAGAAATCCAAAGGACTACTTCCACCCATCAAGGAATATAAGACAACACCAAAGAAGGTTTATCAAAACAGGTATCCTCACATTTTCTTTGGTTATTGCTTTGCATGCTCTAATTTCAGACACAAAGCTACCAATTATAGAGCATATGGAAGGAAAAACTTGAGGGTTAAGAACTATAACCTTAAAGATAACCAAACAGTAAATCAAGTTAAAAGTAGAAATTATAACTCCTTTGCACCTCTACAATAAGGGAACCTAGAATGATTCAGATGTCATAATTATGGACATATAGCCAGTAGTTGTAGATTAATGGAAGTCTCAAAAAAACTAAAGTTCATTAGAGAGAAAAAGAAGCTTTGGAAAGAAAAAACATCAAAAGAGGAATGTCGTATTGCCTTGAAAGCCCAAGATAAAGAAGATCTCTGGTATGTTGACAGTGGGTGCTCAAAACATATGACAAGAAACAAGGACAAGTTTTTGAACTTAAAAAAACAAAAGGGTAAAGTTACATTTGTTGACAATGCTTCAGGTAACATACTTGGGAAAGGCATTGTGAGTTTGGGAAAAGACAAAGCCAAGGATGTGTTTCTTGTTGAAAAACTGAAACCTAGCCTATTAAGTGTCAACCAAACCTGTGATCAGGGGCACATTTGCATCTTTGATTCCCAGAAATGTGAGATTAGGAGAGAGGAATCAGGAAAATTGGTTGGTATTGCTTTTACAACTCCCGAGAATGTAAATATACTAAATACAAAATTGAATGAGGAGTGTCATATAAATTTAGTAGATGAAAGTTGGCTATGGTATAGAAGGTTGGGCCACATTAACTTTGACAATTTAGTGAAAGTCAGCAATCTTGGGGCAGTAAGAAACTTTCCAAAGATCATAAAGCCTTCAAATCCTATGTGTAGACACTATCTACTAGGGAAGAAAACTAGAATAAGGTTCAAAACAAAAGAATACTCAACCTCAAAACCTTTAGATCTTGTTCACACCGACCTTTGTGGACCTACAAGAACCAAGAGTTTGAAAGGAGAGTCCTACTTTATGTTGTTCATTGATGATTTTACTAGAATGGGTTGGGTATGTTTTCTCAAAGAAAAATCAGAAGCACTTAACAAATTCAAATCTTTTAAGACCCTTGTTGAAAATGAAAAAGAGACAAAAATCAAATGTCTTAGATCAGACAACAGTGGTGAGTTCACCTCAAAAGAGTTTGACCTCTTCTGTGAAACTCATGGAATTAAAAGACATTTCTTTGCTGCCAAAACACCTCAACAAAATGGGATTGCTGAGAGAAGGAATAGAATCGTCCAGGAGGCTGCAAGGATAAGGCTCAATGAAGCAATATTATCTTATGGATATTGGAGGGAAGTTGTAAGAACAATAGTATACATACTAAACAGAGGTCAGCTCAGGATTAATAGTAATAAGACTCCTTATGAACTATGGTTTGGGAGAACTCCTTTGGTAAAATACTTCAAGGTCTTTGGAAGTAAGTGTTACATCAAAAGGCTTGATGATAATCTCGGGAAATTTGATGCTAGATCTGATGACGGTATCTTTCTTGGATATGCTTCTAACAAGAAAGCATACAGATGCTACAATCTTAGATTACATAAGATTTTTGAGAGTGCAGGTGTCAAGGTGGATGATTTAAAAACAATAAGGATCAAACATCAAGAGACTATACTTGACAATGAAGATGAAGATGATGATGAGTTAGTTGGTACACAAGCAGAAGAAGTAGAAGAGAATAAAGAAGAAAAGGAAGAGGATGATATGGATACTAGTGAAGATGAGGAATATATTCGAGAAGAAGAGATAAGAGAAGAATCCCCAAGAAGAGACACAAAGAAACCCTCAAGAATGACTCAAAAGAATCATCCTGAAGAGATGATTATTGGAAATAAAAGTGATGGAGTACAGACAAGAAGACAACTATTGTATCATACAGAAATAACACTTTTGTCACATATTGAGCCTAGCTCAATCAAAGAGGCATGCAAAGATGAGAATTGGGTCAATGCTATGAATGAAGAATTGGACCAGATTGAAAAAAATCAAACTTGGGAACTAGTTCCAAGACCAAAAAATAAGAATGTCATTAGAACTAAATGGGTGTACAAAAACAAAGTGGATGAGAATGGGCAAGTAATCAAGAACAAAGCCAGATTGGTATGTAAAGGGTATGCTTAGGTTGAAGGGGTAGACTTTGAAGAAACCTTTTCACTTGTGGCCAGATTAGAGGCAATTAGGATGTTCTTAACCTTTGCCAGCTACAAAAAATTTGAAGTATACTAGATGGATGTCAAGTCAGCATTTCTCAATGGAAACTTAGAAGAGGAAGTCTATATTGAGCAACCAGAAGGATTTCAATTAACTAACAAAGGAGACTATGTTTGTAAACTAAAGAAAGCACTCTATGGGCTAAAACAAGCACCCAGAGTGTCACATACCCACTAAGGAAAAAAAAAATTCGTCGAATTCTCGAGGATCAGAATCCCCGAAATACCTACGGGGGTCTTAGCATAGGCTAGTTCCTTCCATGTTCATCTCCATGTGATCATGGGTCGTGACCACAGGCCGAACAAGTATGGCGTTCTTTCGCTCTTCACGACTCAGCACTACCAGAGCGTCGACTCTTTCGACTCTGCAAACCCTGACACGACGAAGCACCAAACCCCGACAAGGCTAGCGAGTGGCAGGTTTCCCCCCTGGGGTCTTGTCCACTTGACCCTATCCCGTGTCTACGCACTTAAGCCAGCCAAGCGCTTATCAAATTTTCGCGATTCGGGGAAATGTGATGCATGACTTCCCTTTGACACTTTTCACTACTCGCAACCTCGCAGGTTGAAGCGTCGAGCTCTCGTGCTCTTCTTCTCTGAAATCCCGAGATGCGAAAGTCAACAATGGTTGACTTCCTCTTCGCACTTCTCACAACTCGCAACCTCGTGAGTTGGAGCATTGAGCCTTTGTGCTCCTATCTCGCGAATCCCCGAGACATGAGAAGTCAACAGAGTGTTGACTCCTTTCCAGGCGATGCATGCCCACCTGTCAATCACGTGGGCCCCACCTGATGGATGTGCCACGTGTTCTCACGAGCCTCAGATCTCGGCACTTCGCGACTTCTATGGTCTAAAGTGACCCCTTCCAACCTCTGAACCCCCAAACTCCCGATATACGATATCACCACAAAATTTTGATCCAACTGTCCTCCCGTCCCTGGATCCAACGGTTCATATTTTTTTCTCCTCGCCACTTCACACTTCGCGACTTTGTGAGTTGGAGCACCCAACTCTTGTGCTCTCTTCTTGTGAAACCCAGAGATGCGAGATCCCGAACTCAAACCTCTTCGGGACTGCACCGACCCTAACCGCCTTGCAACTCTCCAAGATCCAACGACTATCGACTGTTCGCCACTTCTATCTCGAAGTGTCTCCATCGTCCATATAGCTTCTCCCATGGCTACTTCTATGGTTTAACTCCCTCGCAACTTAGTGCGATCCAACAACCCACGACAATTTGGCACTTCTCCACGAAGTCTCTCTACCATTCATTTCTGCTCTCTTCTGCGCGCGTCTAGACGTACTTTTTCGACGACCCAGATCTATTTTGCTCCAGTTGATCTAACGACAGTTGTAGCTCCTCCTTAAACATATGCTTCTCTTACTTCTCCTTGGAAGATTTCTTAAGTATCAAAGGTCTCGGCCTTTGCTTCTCCTCTGCGACCTTTACAGCTAAGGCTCTGTGCACAAAATGGCACTATCCCTCCCGAGCTTCTCTTCTCTGAAACCATGAAAGATTTCCTCGACCTTTGTGATTCCTACAGGGCCTGTGTACATGACAAGGTGCTACATGTCCTCCTTAGATGGACGGCTACGATTCTCTCGCGACTTCGCCACCCGCGAAGTCGAAAGACTTCCCTCTATGACTCCTGATGTCTGAATCCCCGATATGGGTGATTTTGCGACACGTGTCCTCCCTCCAACGGATGGCTCAGGTTCCTTCGTTATTTCAGGACTTCTAATGTCGAGTGCTCGGACTCTCATCCTCTGGACTCCCGAACTCCCAAATGTCGAAACCCCGATACGAACTCCTTCTCGGGACTTTCGCTTCTGTTGTTCTTCACGAGAGGTTTAAACCTCGTGCAACTCACAACAGATCCAACGTCTGTCGGTTGTTTAGACCAAGATCTGATGGCTCAGACCTGTCTCTCCATTGCACCATTCTGAAGCTGCCTGGACACGAATCCAGGGTCCATATTCTTTCACGGACCTTGGGGATCTACGGTCCCGATTTCTTCGCTACTCACGAAGATAAAGGAAAAAGGGTTAAGGCATTTAAGGCCCTCATTTATTCCTTCAATCTAACAGTCGTGAATGACCGCAAATCTTCCAACAGGATCTCATTCGTTGATCGATACTTATTCTTCGATTCCTCGAGGGATTATGTGCCTCTGCAGAGTCTTTGCACACAAAGTGCTACCTCTTCTGAGATTTTCAAAAAGGGTGTCTCTTATGGGGAGATTTATCCAGGGTATCACCTGAGATGGATAAGGGTATAGATTTCCCAAGAAACGGCTTGAATTCTGAATTGATTCAATGTGTGTATATACATATAAATCTATTTATAAACATAAGCCATACATGGCCCTTCCATTATAAGCATGCAACCACCATTTCTGAATCAAAACACTACACAGGCAGTCTTATACTCAAACCATCCATAAAACTACACAGACTATGAGCATATATGTCAGCATATAACTTTCAAGATGTAAGATGTAAAACACTTATCAGAAATAACACCAGAAGTGAGTGCAACTACTAAGAGGGGTGCTCGTTTCCACCCAACTGTAGGCTCAGCGATTCCGATAGGATTTACCACTAGCCACCCCCGAGCTGAGACCACGATGCTGCGAGACTGCGTCTCTATTTGTCATTGACCGAGAACGAAGGTTACTCTCC
The DNA here is from genome assembly GCA_009831015.1 of Picea engelmannii. Taxonomy (NCBI): domain Eukaryota; kingdom Viridiplantae; phylum Streptophyta; class Pinopsida; order Pinales; family Pinaceae; genus Picea; species Picea engelmannii. The sequence goes on from ML797755.1 coordinate 347,938, forward strand.
TTCTTCTCTGCTATCACTCACTCTGCATTTTTCCAGAGTTTTCTTCCTTCCCTCGCGTCTGCCCCCTTCTCGCTTCTCCCTCGTGCCTTTTTCCTCTTGTGAGATTGCGTGTGGTGTGATTTCCCTCGCACTGGTCAGGCCTGACGACTCTACGGATGGGCGGTTCACCCCCCCCCCATCCCTCATTACTCATGAGGAGCCATTTACCTACCAATCCTGGCGAGTCATTTAATTCGGGGCTAGTGAGCCGCTCTTGGTTCTCCGGGCCAGTGGAGTCCAAATACGGTATTGGTTTCGGTGGAAGTTAACGCCACCTTTCCAGGTGCCTTCCACCACCTTTCTTTAGCCATCATGGTCTCTTTTTCAGCATATCCCCTCTCATCATTCCTGCAATATATTATTCACATTCATCGACCTTTTTCACAAGGTCCATTTACATCACACATTCACATTTTTAAGTTTGCCACAGTGCTTGGCCAGTATAGTTATTTTTACAAACTAGGGGAAACAAGGTGTTACAATTCCCTCCCCCTTAAAGGAACATCGTCCTCGATGTTCTTGTCTATCAACATGACATGCATGTATAGAAGTAAACAAAATCGGATATGCATGTCTCATGGCATCCTCCATTTCCCATGTAGCCTCATCTGGGCCAAAATGTCTCCACTGCACCTTGGCCTATGCAATGGTTCGGTTCCGAAGCAGGGTTTCCTTTCTATCTAGTATGCACTGAGGTTCTGGTAGAAATTCTCCCTTCGGTTCCACCTGGATCACAAACCAGTCAATTATATGATTAGCATCATGTACATATTTCTTCAATAATGAAACATGGAAAACATTATGTGCTTTTATTGTGGGAGGAAGTGCTATCCTATAGGCTACACGTCCCACTCTATCTAGAACCTCAAAGGGTCCACAACACTGAGGTGCCAACTTGGCACAAGGTCCCATTTTTAGGGAACTCTTCCTGGGCCTAACTCTGAGATATACATGGTCTCCCATCTTGAACTCTCTTGGAGTTCTCTTTTGGTCGGCATAACTTTTCTGTCGGTTCTGAGCGACCTTCAGGTTTTGTTTTATCTGAGTCACCTGCTATTCCATTTCTTTCAACATGTCAGGTCCAAAAGAAATCTTGTTTATAGGATTACTCCAGCTGACTGGAGTGTTACACGGTCTACCATAGAGGACTTCGAAGGGACTCAAATTTAAGGATGCTTGGTAGCCGTTGTTGTAGGCGAATTCTACCAGTGGCGGGTAGTCTTCCCACTTCTTGGGTTGATGCATTACTTGCATCCTTAACATATCTTCTAGTATTTGATTCACTCTTTCTGTCTGTCCGTCGGTTTGAGTGTGATAGGTGGTGCTAAACAACAACTTGGTCTCTAAACCAGCCATCAGTGATTTCCAAAAGTTGGAAGTAAATTTCGTGTCTCTGTCAGACACGATCTCTTTCGGAATACCATGCAGTCTGAATATCTCTTTCATGAATACCTGGGCCATATCGATTGCCTTGCAGGTCGACTTGACGGGGATGAAGTGAGTAGACTTGCTCAATTTATCCACCACCACCATAATGGCGTCATTATGTTTGGTTGAGGTTGGTAATCTAGTGATGAAATCCATGGAGATGGTTTCCCATTTCCATTCTGGGATTGGTAAAGGTTGCAATAATCCTGTTGGGTGTCGATGTTCTTCTTTAACCTGTTGGCACTCTATGCATTTGGCTAAGTACTCAGCTATGTCTTTCTTCAATCCAGGCCAATAAAATTGTTTTCTGGTGGCAGTGATCATCTTCTGGTATCCTGGATGACCAGTATAGGGTCTTTTATGTAGTTCATCCATAATGAACCTCTTCAAGTCGTCACACGTTGGAATATAAAATCTGTTTCTGTAAGTGAGTAGACCTCCTTCGGTCATCTGATAGCCTTCATATTTTACTCCGGCGAGTTCTTGTTGTAGGTACATGGTCACGGTCTGGACGAAGGGATCTGTTTCTTGTGCATTTCTGATGCTTTCCTTGACATCTGTCTCGCAGGTGCTCACCACTGCTAGGTGAATTGTTTTCATACTTCTGCTGAGGGCATCAGCCACCCTATTTCCCTTTCCTTTAATGTGTTTGATTTCAAAATCAAACTCGCTAAGGAGGGCCATCCACCTAGCTTGTCTAGCATTGAGCTTTGGTTGATCAAACAGGTATCGCAATCCACAGTGATCTGTCATAAGTACAATTTTTCTTCCCAGAAGGTAATGCCTCCACATTTTCAAGGCATGCACTATGACAGCCAGTTCTAGATCATGGGTCACATAGTTGACTTCATGCTCGTTCAATTTTCGATATTCATAGCAGATCACACTTCCTTTCTGCATAAGGACTCCTCTGAGCCCTTCCTTACAGGCATCTGTGCACATGAGGAAGTCAGCTTCTGGGTCGGCGATTTTCAGCACAGGTGCATGGGTCAGTAGATGTTTCAGGGTTTGAAATATTTCTTCACATTTCTGTGTCCACAGGAATTTTGTCCCCTTCTTCTGGAGGGTAGTGATTGGACAACCAATCTTGGAGAATCCTTTTATAAATCTCCTATAGTATCCGGCTAATCGCATAAAGGATCTGATATCTGAAACATCCTTTGGGGTAGGCCATTCCATGATAGACCTGATTTTGTCAGGGTCTACCGCTACTCCTTCTTCGGAGAGAACATGGCCTAAGTAATGTATTTCTTTCTAGAAGAATTCACATTTGTTGAATTTGGCATAGAGTTGATGTTCTCTTAGCACTTGCAGCACAAGTCTAAGATGCTCGTCATGCTCTTTTCTGTTCTTGGAGTAAATTAATATATCGTCCATAAAAACAAGCACAAATTTGTCTAGGAACTTGTTGAGTACATTGTTCATCAAGCACATAAAAGTGGCAGGAGCATTGGTCAACCCAAATGGCACTACCACGAACTCATAGTGACCATACCTCGTCCGGAAGGTAGTTTTATGGATGTCTTCACCCTTGATTCGGACTTGATGGTATCCCGACTTCAAATCAATCTTTGAGAAAATAGACGCACCCCCCAATTGATCGAATAGGTCATCGATCTTGGGCAAGGGGTACTTGTTATTTATGGTTACCTTATTGAGTTGCCTATAATCTATACACAGTCTAAGGGTACCGTCCTTCTTTTTCACAAACAGGACTGGTGCTCCCCATGGAGACACATTGGGCCGAATATAGCCTTTATCCATCATTTCTTTTAATTGCAACTTGAGTTCAACTAACTCGGGTGTACTCATCCGGTAGGGTGTCCTAGACACCAGCACTGCTCCTAGTGCAAGTTCTATCGAGAAGTTTATGTCCCTTCTCAGAGGTAGACCCGGTACCTCTTCCGGAAACACATCTCTGTATTCTCTCAGTTTAGGGTGATTGTCAGGGCTTGGTTTGTCATCTTCAATTGTTTTCAACACCTGTATTGCATATAGGGTACATCCCTTTCGGCAATACTTTCTCATTTGCAGAGCTGATATTTGTCTCACCGAGACAGGTTTTCGGATCCCTTGAAGGGTTATCCTCTTCCCTTCCTTACTTACACATTCTAAGGTCTTATGGTAACAGTCCAATCTGGCTTTATGGGTAGCTAGCCAATCCATACCAATCAACAGATCATATGATCCCAGGGGTATTATGTTAAGGGTTGCTTGGGTGGGGGATTTACCCAACTTCAATTGGCAGACTGGTATAACCTCTGCTACCCTTCTTCTGGTGTCAGTGGCTAACTGTACCAACCATGGCTTGGTATGATTTTGTGGTTGTAGTTTACACTTATAAACAACTTTAGGGGCTATATAACTCAAAATTGAACCAGGGTCAATCAAAACAGACACTAGATGGTTGGAAATCATACCTTCTATTTCCACCACTGAAGCTTGGTGGTCAGCTTGGTTATTATCCAAGGCTGCGTAAATTTGTGGCACATTCCTGGCCACATCATTGACGGTAGTAGCTTCTTGGATGTTATAAATCCTCCGACTATTCTGTTGTCAGTGTGGACAGTCTCTCAATAGATGTTCTTCCCCGCAACCCCAGCATTTCAAAGGCTCTCTCTTCGGGTTATCAGTCTTCACTGATATGGGTCCAGAAGTTTTATTTCCGCTCAAGGAGGGAAAATTTTGTTGGTGCATACTCCGGGATGGGAAGCTCATTCTTGGGTTCTTCTTATAGTCTTAAATCCTGGGGATTTAATTCCCCTTTTCTAAAATCTTGAACTATTCCTCTGTTTCCATCCTTCGCGAGGTTCTGCTCGATGTCCAAACTGTTCATGACAATAGGTTTCCTTTTGAATAGTGTCTTCTAGGTTCTTTGGCTCATCAAATTCAATTATGTTCTGGTAGTCCTTAGGTAGTCCACTGATGAAGTGTTGCACCTTTTCCTTTTCCGCTTTTATATAGGGTACATACCTCAACAAATCGAGGAACTTGTTGACATATTCTTCTATAGTAAGTTGTCCCAGTTTGAGTTCATAAAACTCTTTAGTCTTTTCGTCGAAATATTTTTCCGACAGATACTTCTTTCGGAAGTATTTCTCAACCCGTTCCCAAGACAGGTCCTCTTCGCGAACCCCTTTCATATTCTTAAGGTCTTCCCACCAAATGGAGGCCTTTCCATTCAAGTTGAAGGTGGCCACTCGGGCCTTCATATTTTCTGAAAAGTCATGGACTCTGAAATACTTCTTTAGTCCAAGTAGCCAGGCCTCTGCTTCCTCTCCCTTCTTTATTTCACCGTCGAAGGAGGGTGGTTTGGATTTTCTGAATTCTTCGAATTTTTGACCTTTGGAAGGCTTTTGCTTCTTCTGTTTCTTTCGGGAATAGGAACCGGTTCTGCTGCTAGAAGAGCCTTCTGAATCGCCAGCTTCCTTCTAAGAGGAATCACTCATCACTGATCCTTTACCTCTAGGGTGGACCTTTTTCGAGGTGCTCCTCTTAGTGTGGCCACTGATATGACCATGTTTCTAAGTTTCAGGTTCATGCTGCATTTGTCTTTGTAGATCGGATAAACTCTGCAGTAAAACTGCGTTAATTTTTGTTTGCTTTTCTTGTTCTTTCATCATCCTTTCATTGTCAGCCTTACAACTTTGTAATTCGACCATGAGGCTACTCACAGTCTCCACTAGATCTAGAGGGGTCCCTACTGCCCTCCTTTCGTCAGACTCTTTGTCTCTATTGTGGGAGCCTTCTCCCACTTCATGCTGAGTCACCATACTATGCGTTGACAATTTCCCCGCGGTTGATCTTCCGCTTGTGTGCAAAAGGAAAAACGTTGGTTGTTAGTCAATATTTATATTTATTTACAACCAGTACATAATTCATATTTTCACATGTACACACATACAATAGGGTTTTTTCATTCTTAACTTCGTCTTTTGATTAGGAAGGTTAAGACAGGGGAGGGGGTTACTCCTTTTAGGAGTGTTCCGAACGGAGCTTCTGCGCAACTTGTTCATGAGCCCATGTAGGCCAAGTGTTGTAACCATGCTCTGATACCAATTTGTCACATACCCACTAAGGAAAACAAAAAATTTCGTCGAATTCTCGAGGATCAGAATCCCTGAAATACCTACACGGGTCTTAGCATAAGCTAGTTCCTTCCTTGTCCATCTCCATGTGATCATGGGTCACGACCACAGGCCGAACAAGTATGGTGTTCTTTCGCTCTTCGCGACTCAGCACTACCAGAGTGTCGAGTCTTTCGACTCTGTAAACCCCGACACGGCGAAGCGTCGAACCCCGACAGGGCTAGCGAGTGGTAGGTTTCCCCCTTGGGGTCTTGTCCACATGACCTTGTCCCGTGTCTACGTGCTTAAGCCAGCCAAGCACTTATCAAATTTTCATGATTCGGGGAAATGCGATGCATGACTTCCCTTTGACACTTTTTGCTACTCGCAACCTCGCAGGTTGAAGCGTCGAGCTCTCGTGCTCTTCTTCTCTGAAATCCCAAGACACGAAAGTCAGCAATGGTTGACTTCCTCTTCACACTTCTCGCAACTCGCAACCTCACGAGTTGGAGCATTGAGCCTTCGTGCTCCTATCTCGCGAATCCCCGAGACACGAGAAGTCAACAGAGTGTTGAGTCCTTTCCGGTCGACACGTGCCCACCTGTCAATCATGCGAGCCCCACTTGATGGATGTGCCATGCGTTCTCAGGAGCCTCGGTTCTCAACACTTCGTGACTTCTACGGTCGAAAGTGACCCCTTCCAACCTCCGAACCCCTGAACTCCCGATATACGATATCACCACGGAGTTCTGATCCAACGGTCCTCCCGTCCCTGGATCCAATGGTTGAGTTTTTTTTCTCCTTGCCACTTTGCACTTTGTGACTTCGCGAGTTGGAGCACCCAACTCTTGCACTCTCTTCTTGCAAAACCCCAAGATGCGAGATCCCGAACTCAGACCTCTTTGAGACTGCACCGACCCTAACCTCCTTGCAACTCTGCAAGATCCAACGGCTATCGGTTGTTCGCCACTTCTATCTCAAAGTGTCTCCATCATCCATACAGCTTCTCCCATGGTTGCTTCTACGGTTTAACTCCCTCACAACTTAGTGTGATCCAACAGCCCACGACAATTTGGCACTTCTCCACGAAGTCTCTCTGTCATCCATTTCTGCTCTCTTCTGCGCACGTCTGGACGTACTTTTTCGACGACCCATATCTATTTCGCTCCAGCTGATCTAATGGTAGTTGTAGCTCCTCCTTGAACATGCGCTTCTCTTCCTTCTCCTTGGAAGATTTCTTAAGTATCAAAGGTCTCGGCCTTTGCTTCTCCTCTGCGACCTTTGCAGCTAAGGCTCTGTGCACAAAATGGCACTATCCCTCCCGAGCTTCTCTTCTCTGAAACTGTGAAAGATTTCCTCGACCTCTGTGATTCCTACAGGGCCTGTGTACACGACAAGGTGTTGCTTGTCCTCCTTAGATGGATGGTTGCGATTCTCTCGCAACTTCGCCCCCCGCGAAGTCGAAAGACTTCCCTCTATGACTCTCGATGTTTGAATCCTCGATATGGGTGATTTCGCGACACGTGTCCTCCCTCCAACGGATGGCTCAGGTTCCTTCACTATTTTGGGACTTCTGATGTCGAGTGCCCAGGCTCTCATCCTCCGAACTCCTGAACTCCTGAATGTCGAAACCCCGATACGAACTCCTTCTCGTGAATTTCGCTTCTGCTGTTCTTCGCGAGAGGTTTAAACCTCGTGCAACTCTCGACAGATCCAACGTCTGTCGGCTATTTAGACCAAGATCTGATGGCTCAGACCTGTCTCTCCATTGCACCATTCAGAAGCTGCCTAGACACGAATCCATGGTCCAGATTCTTTCACGAACCTTGGGGATCTACGATCCCTATTTCTTCGCTACTCGTGAAGATAAAGGAAAAAGGGTTAAGGCATTTAATGCCCTCATTTATTCCTTCAATCTAACGGTCGTGAATGACCGCGGATCTTCTGATAGGATCTCATCCATTGATCGATACTTATTCTTCGATTCCTCGAGGGATTCTGCGACTTCTGCGCCTCTACAGAGCCTTTGCACACAAAGTGCTACCTCTTCTGAGCTTTTCAAAAAGGGTGTCTCTTACGGGGATATTTATCCAGGGTATCACCTGAGACAGATAAGGGTATAGATTTCCCGAGAAACGGCTTGAATTCTGAATTTATTCAATGTGTGTATATACATATAAATCTATTTATAAACATAATCCATACGTGGCCCTTCCATTATAAGCATGCAACCACCATTTCTGAATCAAAACACTACACAGGCAGTCTTATACTCAAACCATTTATAAAACTGCACAGACTATGAGCATATATGTCAGCATATAACTTTCAAGATGCAAGATGTAAAACACTTATCAGAAATAACACCAGAAGTGAGTGCAACTATTGAGAGGGGTGCTCGTTTCCACCCAACCGTAGGCTCAGCGATTCCGATAGGATTTACCACTAGCCACCCCCGAGCTGAGACCACGATCCTGCGAGACTACGTCTTTGTTTTCCAGTGACCGAGAACGAAGGTTACTCTCCTTCTTCTCTGCTATCACTCACTCTGCATTTTTCCAGAGTTTTCTTCCTTCCCTCGCGTCTGCCCCCTTCTCGCTTCTCCCTCACGCCTTTTTCCTCTTGCGANCATTACTCATGAGGAGCCATTTACCTACCAATCCTGGCGAGTCATTTAATTCGGGGCCAGCGAGCCGCTCTTGGTTCTCTGGGCCAATGGAGTCCAAATACGGTATTGGTTTCGATGGAAGTTAAGGCCACCTTTTCAGGTGCCTTCCACAACCTTTCTTCAGCCATCGTGATCTCTTTTTTAGCATATCCCCTCTCAGCAGTCCTACAATATGTTATTCACATTCATCAACCTTTTTCACAAGGCCCATTTACATCACACATTCACATTTTTGGGTTTGCCACAGTTCTTGGCCAGTATTGTTATTTTTACAAACTGGGGGAAACATGGTGTTACACAGAGCATGGTATGCAAGGCTAGATTCTTATTTACAAGTACAAGGCCTCAAAAGAGATCAGTCGAAAACAATCTTTATTGTAAAATTGTTGGTGATAACATGAGTATTGTGGAAGTATATGTTGATGATATTATATTTGGGAGTGATGATGAAAAAATGAGTAAGGACTTTGCTAGGAGAATGCAACAAGAATTTGAAATGTCCTTGCTTGGTGAACTGAATTTCTTTCTAGGATTACAAATAGTACAGTCCAAAAGAGGATTCTTTATCCATCAGTCCAAGTATGTTAAAGATATGCTTAAGAAATTCTAGTTAGAGGATTGCAAACCTGTTAGTACACCTATGACAGTTAGATGCAAACTAAGC
>ML797755.1:367600-388683 GCA_009831015.1 Picea engelmannii
TTCAAACTATATTGCCAGAACTTGACGAGGAAGGAAAAATCATATTGGAGCCTGAAGCCATCACTGACACAAGAATTCACCAGCTGAGGAATAGATCCATTTCAGAGTATCTCATTAAATGGAGGAAACTACCGGCTGAAGATAACACTTGGGAAGATGAGTCTTTTATACAAAAGAATCCAGATTTACTCAAGCATTGCGGACAACACTTGTCTCAAGGGGAGGGGCATGTTAAGCCCTAAATAGTGTATCATTACCCCTTAATTGGGGCATATTACATTAGTAATGTTATTTTATTTATGTTGGCTTTATTCCATTAGTTGTAATTATACCTCCTAGTCTCCTATATATACCAAGGAGACATTTTCATTTTGAATCATCTTGTAATTGTACATTTATGTGGGCATAAGGAGGTTTCCCCCTCGAAGAGGCTTATTATCTGAATTTCTCTCTTTTTCAAGGCATTGAGTACTTATTCCGAGGTTTTTCTATGCTATATTGATATTTGGTTCTTAACAGTTGCACTGCTACATTAAATTTTATAAATCGTTATGTTAGCGGTGTCGTTAGTTGAGTGAAGTATAGTTGTGTGTAATGTTAAATGACACCGGAGCAAATTATTAAGTGTGTGTATGTTTTTTTATAAAGTATGGCAGTGTGTTTGAACATTGACGCGCTAGGGTGTTATTGTTCTAATACACCCCGATGCAGCTAGTTAAAATCGGTGCACTACTAAGTTAAGTTTTATGTATTATTAATCTAGTGGTGCGGTTAATGAATTGAAATGTGTCGGTGCGGGTACAAGCCCATTATGCCCAATTTTGGGGCATTTCGAAGGACGCACCGCTTTGTTTCTAATAATTCATAATGGTGTGCTTGACTGAACGACACTGATGTGGACATATAAATGGAGGCACCAGCGGGGGCGCACACTATGTATTTAACATAGTATGCATCGCTTCAAGGCGAGAACCATTTAGGTGCACTGTATGAAATTGAAAAAAATAAAATAAATAAATAAATAAAATCATAAATTTCAAACTAAATTGTAATTTTGAATGGATGAAAATGCAAATAAGAAGGTAATAAATAATTTACCTGCTCTCTTATGTCCTAAGGAGGCATGGTTACACCACTTAGATGAAATTAAAATTTGTGGTAATTTCCAAAATTTGGAAATGTGTGGAATTCACCGATGGAGCTATCCAAGTCGGTGTAGAGCACCAGAAATAGGGTGTCTTAAGAAGAAAGGTGAGCATCAGTGCTTGCTTGAGAGTTTGGAAGCACGGGATGCACTATAATAATGAAAAACGGTTTGGTAAAAATTTTTTATTTACCCCACTTCAATGTGCTTTTAGACATTTAGGAGCACCAAGGCATAATATTCAACCACACTGGTGCGATTTATTTGGTGCATATATTTTTATTATAACGCATGGCGGTGTGTTTAAACATTGACTCCTCGGGGCATAATGTTTTGGGTACGACCCAATGCAATGTATTAAACTTGGTGCACCGCTAGGTTAAATTTTATATATTGTTGAGCTATCGGTGTGGTTAATGAAGTGTGGTGTTCTGGTGCATGTATAAGCCCCTTTTGCGCCGGTGTCAGAGCATTCTGAAGGGCGCACCGTTTTGTTTTTTGGTAATTTATCGCGATACGCTATATTGAATGGAACTGATGTAGACATATATGGATGCATCAGAGGCAGTGTTCACTATGTATTTAACATAGTACGCACTGCTTCGAGGCAAGTCGAACTGTTCAGGCACACCACATGAAATTGAAAAAAAATCCAAATTTCAAGCTAAATTGCAATTTTGATTGGATGAAAATGAAAATAGGAATGTAATAAATAATTTACCTGCTTTATTCTGTCATGAGGAGGCATGGTTGCACCATTGAGAGGAAATGAAAATTTGTGGTAATTTCCAAAATTTGGAAATGTGTGGAATCCAACAATGGAGTTATCCAAGTCGGTGTAAAGCACCAGAAACGAGGCATATTAGGAAAAAAAGGTGAGCATCGGTGCTTTCTTGAGAGTTTGAAAGCACGATATGCATTGTAACAATGGAAATTAGTTTGATATTTTTTTTTATTTACCCTACCGCGATGCACCTTTAGACATATAAGCGCACTAATATCTGTTGTTCAATGGCACCGGTGCGATTTATTCGATGCATGTAATTTTATTATAAAGTATGACAGTGCTACTAGAACAAGGACGCATTGGGGCATTATTGTTCATGAAAAATCTAGTGTGTATATTCCTTAAAGGCACACTATAAAAAAACCTCTGCAAAAACCTCTAGAGACCCTCCTCAACTACGAACAATGACGAGGCATTTGAACATTTAAGCATCGGTGCGATAGTTTTTTGAGGGTGCACTGATGCGTATGTGCTATAAAGGTGCACCGAAAAAAAAACCTCCATCCACCTGCCTCCGCTAACAACCTCCGCTACAAACAACTAAGGGAAGAATTTCTTGGGGAGGTTCCGTAAAAACCTCCACAAGAAGGTGTTCTCCTTGTAGTGTCCTTTTCTTGAAAGGGAATCTATCACAAAATTATGTTTTCTTTTTTTGTAAATAATTTGAAAGTCATAACCTAACATCTTTGTAAGCCATTTTTGTTACTCTACTAAAGATAATCGTTGTTCCAAGAAGTACTTCAAATTATCATGATCTGTTTTTACTTTGAAGTATCTTCTTATTAGGTAAGGATGTCATTTCTTAACTGCGTGTAGTATGGCCAACATTTCTTTTTCATAAATGTGTTTGTGTAAATTTTTTCCTCTAAGTTGGTTGCTTTCAAAGGCAAGGGACCTTCCTTCTTGCATTAAAATTGTACCAATGCCATGGCATGAGGAATCACACTCCACAATACATGTCTTTGTGAAGTCATGTGTTTCCAGAATAGGAGTTGTACACATAGTCTCCTTAATTTTTTCAAAAGCTTTGGTTGCTACTTGAGTCTAAGAAAATGGTACCTTCTTTAATAATGTGTTAGAGGTGTTAACACATAAGATTGGTCATGTAACGGAGGATTTATGGTTTTCAGGGCCTACATTTAACCATTTATCTAAGGATTATGTCATACCATCAACTAACAGCCTCCTCGAAGTGTGAAAGCTATATTTGAGTTGGCGCTGCGAACTAGTTAAGGAAGAGGGTTATAGGTTGGATAGGTTGCAGGCATCCTGGTGCAAATTCAAAATTACCAGCATCAACCTCATAGCCATTAGGTATTCCATGCGATTTTTTGTCTTATTTGGAGGTCAATAAAGGAGTTTGGCCACTTGATTTTCCTTTGGCATTGTGAACTAGCACAAACACTGCGAACTGAGACAGGCGTTGCAGAATTCATTGTGGAATTTCCTGTAGCATCTACTTTTACAAATTTGATCATAAATCCAAAAAGGTGATTTGGGTTTCTCTGAAATGTTTAAGGAGGAAGATGATATACTTGTTGGCTTGTTGACCAAATTTCAGCCTGACCCAGTTTATCATTTTAGAGAAACAATTAAAACATGAGTGCGCTACGAAATGTGTTGCAAACTCTTTGTTTTGCATAGTTGTTGGATATTCGCCTTGTTGGGAGGTTGCCACATGTCAAGGAGGGTTCAAATGACTTCTTAGAGATCAATTAGATGCTAAGGGACACATGCACCTAAGTTTTAGATCCATTAAAGACCTCATGCAATGATTTGGAAACAATTTATTAATGACTTCCAACAATTTCCTAAAAATTAGCAGTTTGTTGGATTTTTGTCTCTTTCACTGTTGCCACCTATCTCCAAGGTCTAGAATCCAATGAAAGAGATGGGATTCGACCTCCTAAGGATATTTTGATGTTATTTTCTATTTAATGAAAGAGGGAGCTCTTGGAGAAGGGTTGGATTCATGATCCAAGAGAGGAGAGAGTTAGAATGAGCCAAGAGAGGGATTTAATCTTGAAGACTTGAGAAGGCTTGTAAAGCTTGAAGACTCATGAGACTGTATTTCTGGATTTTTGACTCTTCAGTGAATATAAATCAGATTTTCCTTATTTATATCTACTTTCTGTGTATTTGTGCCATTGGTGACTGATTCACATGGTTCTTGTTTCATTTAATGATTGAGAGAAGCCTATCTTTCCTTGCATTAATGATATAAGTCTGCAAATGTACATTTTCATTGCTATAGCTTTATCTTCATGTGTACCTGATGTATGTATGATTTTACAGTTTGTAGCACTTCTCCATATTCATTTAAACCTATTTAGTATCTGATTGAGTTCATGTGAAGCTAATTCTGCGAGAATGCATTCCTAATTGTCTCATGAATGCAAGTGTTAACAGTCGATAGATTGATCCAACTCTGGTTTTGATGTATCAGGCTTGATGAAATCTTGTTTAATGGAAGTTAGCTTTCTTTTTGCCATCTTATCTCTCTCACTCTGAAATTTTACTATCATTGAAGGATTCAAATGATATTTTGTATATGTCTGACAATGGATGTTTGATTGTGATACTGTTATAACTTTCTCAGAGTTTTGTGTGCTTGGATTTAAGAAGTTCTTGTATCTGAAGCATTTCCCTCCTTTGTCTATTGGAATATCCTGAAGCTAGTGGTAGACTCATTTCATTTTCTTACTTAGTCTTCCTCCTATCCACACTAATCCTCAAAACCCTGACCTAAGCTAAACAAGACCTCTTTTGTTGATGCACTTGATCTAGAATTTCCTATGTTTTGACATTGTTGAACTGATTTTTATCCATTTGACACCACATTTTAAGAATTATCTCATAAACCTATTGATGGGTATTGAGCTTGCACTTTAGTAGTCAAAGTGTAACTTTCAGTGCTAACATTCTTCACATCGTTGTTGGGGATGAAGTTGAAGATTTTCCCCAGGAGGAACGACAAAGATTACAACCAGTTCTTGATGGTGAACAAGGATTGGAGAGAGAAAAGACTGCATCTTTCACCTGGCGATTCCACTCCATGAAGAACGAAGATGTCAAAGGCCATGGAGGTTATCTTGGCAAGGAGATTTTCTCCTCTAAACTTTTCATCCATCTCTGGTTTTCCAAATCCAGTGCCTCATCTATCAGAATGAGGAGATTTACTGCCTGTCTTTAAAGAAGAAGAAGATGATGATCCTGCTCAACATCTCAATAATTTTCATCAATGCATGGAGCAGTTGAACTTGCATCGGGAGGATGTATTAATGGAAATGTTTATGTTCTCCCTGAAGGATGATGCCAGAGACTGGTACTTTTCTCTTCCTGCTGCAAGCATATCCACCTTGAGAGAATTCCATGTTGCTTTCAATTTTCACTGTAAAAGGTATTACTCCTCTGAGTTTCTTTTCCATGATTGTTGTGAGGAATATGAAAAAAGTGTTCAAGCTGCATTAAGCTTCTCTCTTGATTGTGAGGTTGGAGAAGACCCCTCTCTTTCTTTTCCTAGTTCTCATGACTTGAAGGAAGATTTTATTTGTTGTTCTTATGAGGAAGAGATAGTGGTTGATTTTGTCCTTGAAGTAGATATCTTTGACAACCTTGCTTCTGATGAAGTCACCATCTCAAATATTGAACAAGAACAGAATGTTATTGACAAACAATTTGATGATGAACACTTTATGGATAGAGAGAATCTTGAAAAAAAACATTATGAATGTCAAGAGTCAAAGGTTTTTTATGGACAACCCATTTTTGATGAATATACCAGTGATGGTGATGAACATAATTTTTCTATGTTTTCTTTGGAACCTCTTAGCACTATTCCTGTATATGATGATTATGAGACTGATCCTTGGGAATTCTATGGAGGTGTTGAAGGGGATTTACATATGCAACTAATCTCTTATCCATCACCAACAAATGAGCATCCTTGTTTTGATAAAAACCATGTGTATGAGAAACAAATTGTTCTTACAACACATGCATAAATGATTAGCAATCAGCCCACGGGTGGTTCTGAAGATGAGGAGCAACAATTCAACTAGCAAATGCCTTTGTCTGTCATTCAATCAGATGTGCTTGCAGAGGACATCAAACAACCTATGGGAAACTTTGAAGCAGAGAAGGTAACCTTTTATCAATTAAGTATGCCTTGCCATCAGTTTCATGACCCTGTCAATGAATACATGGAGTTGCACTTTTCAAATGCTTTGTAGCCTGCAGATTTTATCATTTTGTCAGCATTTGGAGGTAATATTAGTGATCCTAAGAATGTATTTAGTCAGTTGTCACACTTTTCTTGCTTCTTATGGATCATTTGCAGTGAAGAGAAGAATTATGTTACCAAACTGTTTGAGTGGCTATGGTGGAAGTTTGTTTTCACCTGAGCAAATTGTAAAAGTCAGTTAGAGTAGGGTCATGTATATAAGTAAGCTCGTGTTTAAGAATTTTAGTTTTAAGTTTTCTTTTAGTATTAGAATAAGACTCCACCATCCCAATGGATAAGGCACTGGAACTACATGTTCTTGGAGCCTCACAGGGAGGTCTCCATCCCCTGTGGAGCCAGATGTTAACACATAAGATTGGTCATGCAAAGGAGGATTTATGGTTTTCAGAGCCTACATTTAACCATTTCTCCAGGGATTATGTCATACCATCAACTAACATCGTCCTCGAAGTGTGCAATCTATATTTGAGTTGGCGCTGCGAATTGGTGCTGCAAACTAGTTAAGGAAGAGGGTTGTAGGTTGGATAGGTTGCAGGCATCTTGGTGCAAATTCAAAATTACTAGCATCAACCTCATAGCCATCGAGTACTCCATGAGATTTTTTGTCTTGTTTGGAGGTCAAGAAAGGAGTGTGGCCACTTGATTTTCCTTTAGCGCTGTGAACTGGCACAGGTGCTGCAAACTAAGACAAGCGTTGTGGAATTCGCTGCGGAATTTCCTGTAGCAGATGCTTTTACAGATTTGATCATAAATCCAAAACGGTGATGTGGGTTTCTCTGAATTATTTTGTGGAGGAAGATTATACCCTTGTTGACTTGCTGAACAAATTTCAGTCTGACCCAGTTTGGCATTTGAGAGAAACAATTAAAACACCAGTGCACTGTGAAATGTGTTGCAAACTCTTTGTTTTGCATAGTTGTTGGATATTCGCCTTGTTGGGAGGTTGCCACCTGTCAAGAAGGGTTCGAACAAATTCTCAGAGATCAGTTAGATGCTAAGGGACACCTGCACCTAAGTTTTGGCTCCATTAAAGATGTCATGCAGTGAGTTGGAAACAATTTATTAATGGCTTCCAACAATTTCCTGAAAATTAGCAGTTTGTTGGATTTTTGTCTCTTTGACTATTGCCACCTATCTCCAAGGCCTAGAATCCAATGAAAGATATGGGATTCGACCTCCTAAGGATATTTTGATGTTATTTTCTATTTAATGAAGGAGGGATCTCTTGGAGAAGGGTTGGATTCATGATCCAAGAGAGGAGAGAGCTAGAGGAGCAGTTGAGTTGCTCATTTGTAAGCTTGAGGGCATGCGTTGTAGCCATTTATGCCATTAGAGATTCATGAAAGTTGTGATACTAGACTGATTTTTTCTTGTTTCCATTCTTTCTTATCATCTTGCTTGAGTAATATTTATATATTTTGAAGATCAAAAGATGCCTTTGGTTAATGAATTCATGAGCTGCAAAGGATTTGTGGTAATTGCTTGTTAATCATAGATTATTGTTCAAGCACTCTTTAATCTATATTACATAAACAATCTATGTTATGTGGATATTCTTCTTTTTGTTTACCTTCTATTCTTTAACCCATCTTTGCATAATCCTTTTGTCTAGTAGGCAGCCTGATTGCTTGTGATCTGTAGGATTTACTCCATTGCCCAATGGTGTAGCTAACTGATATGCAGTTTGTTTCCCTTCCTTTCTTACTTTTTCTTTCTTGTTGATCCACCCTTTTATATTGATTTAATTTTTCAGGTTCGAATGGTTGATGTAAAATACCTTTTAGTGATTTAAATGAAACAAAGCTTACTCTAGTTTTGTTGTATCAAACTTGATGAAATCTTGTTTAATGGAAGTTAGCTTTATTTTTTCCATCTTATCTCTCTCACTCTGAAATTTTACTATAATTGAAGGATTCAAATGATATTTTTTAGCTGTATGACAATGGATGTTAGATTGTGATACTATTATAGCTTTCTCAGAGTTTTGTGTGCTTGGATTTAAGAAGTTCTTCTATCTGAAGAATTTCCCTCCTTTGTCTATTGGCATAGCCTGAAGCTAGTGGTGGACTCATTTCATTTTCTTACTAAGTCTTCCTCCTATCCACACTAATCCTCAAAACCCTGACCTAAGATAAACAATACCTCTTTTGTTGATGCACTTGATCTAGAATTTCATGTGTTTTGACATTGTTGAACTGAGTTTTATCCATTTGACACCACATTGTAAGACTTATCTCATAAACCTATTGATGGGTACTGAGCTTGCACTTTAGCATTCAAAGTGTAACTTTCAGTGCTAACAAGAGATGTTGTTATTTGACCATAGTTCTTGAAAAACTTGTGGTAATAGCCTATAAATCCTAAGAATCCTCTAAGTTTCTTCAAGGTTTTGGCAATTAATCATTCCCTCATAGCTATAATTTTGTTAGGGTCTGTTTTTACACTTTCATGAGATACAATATGACCCAAATATTCCACTTCTTGAACCCCAAAGACACACTTGGAAGGATTTGCATAAAATTGTTTGTCTTTCAATAGTTGTAATACTCTTTTAACATTGTGTACATGTTCTTCTCAAGATCTGTTGTAGATTAGCATGTCATCAAAATATACTAACACAAATTTTCTAAGGAAGGTCTTGAAATATAATTCATCAAGCTCTGAAATGTTGAAGGTGCATTAGTAAGTCCAAATGGTATAACCAAAAAATCATAATGACCTTCATGTGTTCTAAATGTTGTTTTGGGAATGTCTTCTTGCCTCATTCTAATTTGATGATATCCCGAACAAAGATCCAACTTAGTAAAGAAAATTGATCCATGCAATTGATCTAATAATTCATCAATGGCATGAATAGGAAACTTATCTTTGGTGGTCATTTTGTTGAGTTGTTTGTTATCTGGACACATACACTATGAACCATCCTTCTTTGTAACCATCACTAATGGTGAATAGAAAGAGCTTTGGCTAGGTTGAATGATGCCAAACTCTAACATTTCTTGGATCATATGCTCAATCTCACTCTTTTGTGCATATGGATACTTGTAACACCTAATGTTAGGTGGAACAGTTCTAGGTTGCAAATGAATAACATGATCATGATCTCGAGCAGGGGGAAGACCCTTAGGCATCTCTCCAAATACCTTGGAACGGTTGTTGATAACCATTTGGAGATCCATTAAAGCAGAGGATATAGATGTTTGAACATCTAGTGAGCACAATTGTGCAATTACACCATGGTGTCCTTTTTTGAGTAATTTTGTCATGCTATTATAGCTTATCACTTTAGAGGGTTTCCCTTGGATACCTATAAGCTCAATTTCTTTCCATACGAGGAAAATCTCATGAAAAGATCTTGAAAATTAAGGGCCACTATTCCCAATGATTGTAACCATTGGACCTCTAATACAACACCAACACCACCCATTTGGATAGTAATCATGAGACTATCCAAAAAATACTCTGCCATATTGAGCTTAATACTATGGAACTTCCTAGAAAAATTTACGGTACCTCCATCTACAATCATTACTTGAAACTCTAGTGTTGGAAATACAAAGTAATTGAGATGTTTTGCTAATTTGTAATTGATGAAGTTATGGGTACTACCAAAATCAATCAACATTGTTACCTTTTACTTTTTGATGTATCCTTGTATCTTGAGGGTTTGTGGAATACTGATGTCGACCAATGCATGACAAGATATCATCAGAGTAGTCTCTTCTAGATCTGGATCTTGTGATGGTTCAAATTCTTGATCTTCTTCCTCTTCATAGTCTAGGTATAATAATTTCTTCTCATCGCATTTATGCCCCTTACTGTACTTGCTATCACAATTGAAACATAGTCCCTTTGCTCTTTTTTCATCCATTTTCTGAGGTGTGAACCTTGTCGATTGAATGGGGTTAGGAGAGGGAACATGGTGCTCTCTATAGTTACTAGTGGCCACCCTTCTAGTAGATATATTTTTGTTTTCCACTTTCCTTTCCATATTCAAAGCTTGTTCTAGGGATTTAGGTTAAAAAAAGATGCACCTCATGTTGAATGTTCTCCTTTAAAGTGGTCATAAAGAGATCTGACAAATTATCTTCAAGAACATTCTTTACCTTGATATTGAGCTTTTGTAATTGTCGAATGTGCTCAATAATTGGACTTTTTTGCCAAAGATTCATCAATTGACTAAATAATGTATTGTTCTTAATATCCCCATAATGTGATATCAATTCATCCGTAAAAATGGACCAAGAGATAATATAAATTTTTTTCTTTCACAAAGTCATTGATACCAAACAAATTGATCATTTTATAAATACAAGGATGTAATAGGTACCTTTGTAAGCTTGGCATTTGGTGTAGATCAAAGTATCATTCCATTTGGAATATCCATGTTATAGGATCTTTACCATCAAACTTCTTCATATTGATCTTCAGAATGAAGTAGTCCCTTAGTGTTGCACTGAAACCTCGATGATGTGGATCTTGAAGTGATGAATAATCATGATTATAGGACTCCATCTTCATTTCTTCTACATTTTCATGATTTCCTTGCATCTTGTTATCTCCTTTAGGTAGTCTCTCATCTAGGATATGTAATAATACACCATACATGGAATTTTTCAATTATTTCATCTTATTTTCCATACGTTCCAGATTTTCATTCATCTTATTTTCATCCATCTTGTTATCCATGTGTGCACTATTTTCATTCATCTTCTTTTCCATCTTTTCAATTTGGTGAAAAAATTCATCTCTTTCTTCTTGAGTCATGGTTGAGCTCTTTGGAGGTTTATTTGGTGAAGTAAATTTTGGAGGAGCCTTTGAATCTATGTGAAAAAATAATAATTCTCCTATTTTTCCTCCTTTTCACAAATTTTGAATCACCAAAAATGGATCTTCCAATCAAAAGTTGTGCCAATTGTAAGTTATGTACCTTTCAAACCCTAATTTGGAGTATGTTTGGATTGCTAACCTTTGTCCTGATATATATCTAAACTTTGAACCATTTCAAGTTTGAAATTTTTGCTTGTAGTACTCTGATATGAATTTTTAAACTCCTGAAAATTTCATAGTTTGAACCTTCACTAATAAAAGGTTATAGCACAAATACCAAAATGACTTGTTTAAGACTAATTTTAGGATTAGTAACAAGACTCAACTTCCACAAGATATATCTCACAAATTATAATGATTCAATTTTTGAAAAAAATTCCACATGTAATTCTCTATGTGTCCCTGAGATTTTGAAAATTTCAGAGTCTGAAACTTCACCAAAATTCATTTATAGCAAAAATAAAAAGAAGACTCGTTTGAGACTAATTTCAGGACTAGTCACAAACCCCTACTTCCACAGAAGATATCTATGAAACTATAATGACCCAAAACCTGAAATCTGGACTAGATGTACTTTGTTATGTTGTCTTAGCCTCCACAAAATTTTACTATCTAAAACTTCTCAAAAACAAGGTTATAGCACAAAGCCCAATGTAACTCCTTTAAAATTGATTTTAGGATGAGTAAAAAACCCTATCTTCCATAGGTTATATCTCTGAAAGTACAATGAACCAAAACTTGAAATTTTTACCAGACGTACTTGGATATGTCTCATGATTAACCTCTGAATTTTTATGTTTGAAGAATTCCAGAAAAAAATTATAGCAAAAATTCAAAGATGACTCGTTTGAAGCAACAAAAACCTATGATCAATGCTCTAATACCAAATGTTATGAACCAACGCCTTAAGAATGATAAAAAATCAATGAATAATATTCCACTTCGAGGGGGAAACCCCCTTTTACAATATATTCAATGTACAATATTATATATCATGTGATAAGATGATCCTAAGACTAGGTCTCCTTAATATATATATATATATATAGAGAGAGAGAGAGAGAGAGAGAGAGAGAGAGAGAGAGGAGACAAAGGATACAATTATAATGAAGGGGGGCAATGAAGGGTTCTAGCCTACATACAAATATAACACTATAAATGTAATAATTTAATATCTAGGTCTTAATAGAAGATGGTTGGGTCCATGAAGAAAATACCTTTTAATGTAGTCTTTGCATCAGTAACTAAGTGAAAAATGAAACCGATCCACCCACGAGATAGTAGATGAATAGTGGGACCATAGCCTAAGATAGGGTTCCAGAACACTAACATCCAATGCCTCAAAGACTCCATGCCAACTCGTCGCCTCTGGAATCTACCCACTAGGGTTTTACTAGAGAGATCAAGTATGTCCTCCAATTCGATATACTTACCGATCACTAAGGAGATTGTTCTGCCCCTACTATGAAGTACTTTATACTTTTTCCTTCTCTTCTCTCGTGAGCACTGATGTTGAACGCATGTGTGGAGGTTATCCATAGGCAAATGTCCTCTCATGAAACTAGAGGCACTGTTTAACCCATCTGAAGTAAACTCAGTCGACTCTGGGAAGGAAGGATCTTGGAGAGACAACTTTTAATATCCAAGACAACCGAAGACTTAACACCACTCATGCTAAAACAATATTTGTCTTTTAGGAAGCTCGATGACAACTTGTCTTGAAGACCGGCTTGTAACCCATTAGGAGCCACCACGTGGGAGGCAATTGTGTTAGTCTTTTGTGGATAGTTGAGGACACCCAAAACTCCAATAGGAACCTTAGACCCCGACGACACTTATTTCCCTTAAGAGCCTCCCATACCTGATGTAAAATCCAAATCATTAACAAATATTTGATCTTCTAAAAACACATCATCTATGTAGTCCACAAGTTGCTCGTGCCTGTCCATTCAGTCAGTCAATTTGTCATCCTTCATAATTTCCCCACTCATAATATCGAAAAGAGACACACCATCTCGTCACAGGAAGATAAAACCGAACAAAAACCCTAAACCTTTCCTTTTGCAATAATGTCGCAGGATCGAAAAAACTAGTATTAGTTGATTTTTGTACACCAAATTAATTGATAACTTTTATTAGTTGATTTTCGTACACCAACATCCAGTGCCTCAAAGAATCCATGCCAACTCGTCGCCCCTGGAATCTACACACTAGGGTTTTACTAGAGATATCAAGTATGTCCTCCAATTTGACATGTTTAACGATCACTAAGGAAATTGTTATGCCCCTGCTATGAAGTACTTTATACTTTTTCCTTCTCTTCTCTCATGAGCACTGATGTCGAACGCATATGTGGATGTTATCCATAGTCAAATGTCCTCTGACAAAACCTAAGGCACTATTTAACCCATCTGAAGTAAACTCAGTCGAATCTGGGAAGGAAGGAGCTTGAAGAGACAACATTTCAAGATCCAAGACAACCGAACACTTAACACCACTCATGTTAGAACACTATTTATCTTTTAAGAAGCTCGATGACGACTTGTCTTGAAGACCAACTTGTAACCCATTAGGAGCCACCACATGGGAGTCAATTGTGCTAGTCGTTTGTGGATAGTTGAGAACACCCAAAACTCCAATAGGAACCTTAGACTCAGATGCCACCTCTTTCCCTTAAGAGCCTCCCATGCCCAATGTAAAATCCAAATCATTAACAAATATTTGATCTTCTGAAAACACATCATCTATGTATTCCACAAGTTGCTCGCGCCTGTCCATTCAGTCAGTCAAGTTCGTCATCCTTCATAATTGCCCCACTCATAATATTAGAAAGAGACAGGCCATCTCGTCGCAGGAAGACAAAACCGAACTAAAACTCTAAACCTTTCCTTTTGCAATCATGTCGCAGGATTGAAAAAACTTTTATTAGTTGATTTTTGTACACCAAATTAATTGATGAGTTTTATTAATTGATTTTCGTACACCAAATTAGATAGTGATTTTAGTATGACGATTTTGGAGTGATGGAAACGAATTTTAAAATTCTATGACATGGGTTTTGTGTAGAACATCCCCAATTATTTGACTAATGAGTGGTTTCCCCAGAAAATGTGTGAGGTGGCAGGTACTAGCGGTTCTTTGAAGGAAACTTGCCCAGATTTTCCTTTCATCGTCGGATGCCAAATTGATTTCAGTACATTTTACTTTTTCGTGAATGTCTAAATCAACCTCCATATATATCCTTTGTTGGTGACTATTTAAATTCAACTTGTGAACATTTTACTTGATGGTGGATATTAAAATCAGTTTCCTCTCAGTTGCTAGTCATTAAAGATTCGACTTGGTCTCGCCCTTTTTTTTTGTATTTGCTTCCTCATTCAACTGACACACATCTTTTTGGTTGACTCAACAAGGAGAAATTTCGACTTGAGAGATTCGACTTTGGCCGTCCCAACTTTCTTTGGCTGACTTGTATTTCCCAACTCAATTTTCTTTCGACGTCGATCTTCGAGGTAATTTACTTTACTTCTACTCAGACCAACTCGAATTAGAGAAAAACCGACTTGAGTAATTCAATTTTAGATCGACCCGACTTGCTTCAGTTTCGAATTCTTCTACTTATCCGACTTCAAACTTCGACTTCTTTGACCTCTTCGATTTTGACCTCTGATATCTTTGAATTCGTTCTTCTACTTCTTCGACCTCCGATTTTTTTTACTTCGACCTTCGACTTTTTTCAACTTCTTCAATTTCGACTTCAACTTTTTTAACTTCTTCGACTTTGACTTCAACATCTACTTGATCCTTTTTGTATCAATTCCAATACCAACTCCATGCCCAACATTGACCATATTGGTCCTCTTTGTCATCAATGTCAACCCCATAATACTAGGTCCAACATTCTCCCCCTTTGGCATTAATGGAAATAAAGTAAAACTCTCTATTTTTAATCAGGTTTTTATTGCTTATCCTCCCCCTTTGACAACAATGATAGATGAGATCTTTCTCCGCTCCCCCTGAGGTGATGTTCCCTCTGTCCATGTGTTTCTTTCTTCTGATGAAACTTTTGTAGTTTTAATGAGGTATGGGAATTACACCTAATTTATGCCTAAGTTTTTCAAAGGTGCTTCTTGGTAGAGGTTTTGTAAAGATGTCTTCTATTTGTTCTTTTGTGTCTACATATTCTAATTTCACCACTTTTTGATTAACTTGATCTCTTAAGAAATGATATTTGATTGGGACGTGTTTGGTTTTAGAATGCATTACAGGATTTTTAGAGATGTTTGTGGCACTAGTGTTATCACAGTTAATAGTAATGGGATGATCATAACTTACTTGTAAATCTTCTAATGTTTGCTTCATCCAAAGAATTGTGTGCAACAATGTATTCTGCCTTTGTTGTAGACAGTGATGTGGATGTTTGTTTCTTACTTGGCCATGCTACCAGGCATTCTCCTAGAAAAAATGTTCCTCCACTAGTGCTTTTCCTGTCATCTATACTACCAACCCAATCTGCATCAGTGTATGCAGTTAGAGTGAAGTCTTTATCTTTTGGATACCATAATCCAAGTTCTAAGGTGCCTTTAAGATATATGAATATCCTCTTTACTACTTTTAAGTGAGTTTCTTTAGGTGTATATTGAAATCTCCCCACAAGTCCTATAGCCTGCATGATGTCAGGTCTTGTTGTTGTTGAATAGAGCAGACTTCCAACCATTGATTTGTACATAGTTTGGTCCACTTTTGGTGAGTCGTCTTCTAGGCTTAATTTACATCCAATGACCATGGGAGTACTCATAGGTTTACTACTATTTGGAATTTATTTAGCATTTCCTTGATATATTTGGCTTGGGAAATGGATATTCCTTTTTCTGTTTGAGTTACTTGTAAACCTAGGAAGAAGGACAACTCTCCCAACATAGACATTTCAAATTCTTCTTGCATTTTGATTGCAAACTTTCTGCTTAGTATAGTAAGATTACTTCCAAATATGATTTCATCTACATATACCACCACAATAATCATGTTTTAATCCTCAATTTTAATGTATAAGTTGTTGTCAGTAGTCCCTCTCTTATATCCTTGTTTTTGCAGGTACTGATCAAGCCTTGAGAACCATGCTTTGGGGGCTTGTTTAAGACCATACAAGGCCTTTTTTAGCTTGCACACATAGTCCTAATTTTCTGTTAATATGAATCCTTTTGGTTGCTCAACATAGGCTTCTTCTTCTAGTGTTCCATTAAGGAATGTTGACTAGATATCCATCTGATAGATTTTGAAATGTCTTAAGCATGCAAATTCTAGGAACATTCTAATGGCCTCAAGTCTTGCTACTAGAGAAAAAGTCTCTTCAAAGTCAATACCTTCCACTTGGGCATATCCCTTGCATACTAATATGGCTTTGTTCTTTATGATATGCCCATTTTCATTGAGTTTGTTCTTGAATATCCACTTAGTTCCTATTACATTTGTGTCCTTGGGTCTTAGAACTAGTTCCCAAGTCGGGTTCTTCTCTATTTGGTCTAGTTATTCATCCATTGTTTTTATCCAATCTTTACTTTTGTTGGCTTCTTTAACGACTTAGGTTCTATCATTGATAATACTGCTTGTTCTGAGTCAAATGTGAGTTTCCTTCTTATTTCCACTCCTGTATATTTATCTCCAATAATCTGACTTTCATGATGATTCTTTTGAACCCTTTTTGATGGGGATTTTGGCAAGGGTGTTTCTTTGTCATCTTCATCATCAATGTGGGGTTCATTTTCTTGAGGTTCTTCATCAACTTCTTCATTATGATATTCTCCATCACTTTTTTCATCATATGTTGATATGTTTTGGGGTATGGCTTGTCTTAACTTTAGATCATAAATCTTTACATTGGCACTTTCCACCATTTTATGTAGTCTTAAGTTAAAACATCTATAAGCCTTTTCGTTAGGTGAATATCTTAGAAATATGCCTTCATCTGATCTTGGGTCAAATTTCCCTAGATGATCTTCATCATTTTTGATATAGCACTTACTTCCAAAGACTCTGAAGTGTTTCACTGATGTTGGCCTACCAAACCATAGTTCATAAGGTGTTTTATCATGGTTAGGTCTCGATTGTGCTCAATTGAGCATGTGAATTGTTGTGTATATTTCATCTCTCCAAAACTTATCTGGAAGTTTGGCTTCATTCAATATGGTTCTTGCAACTTCTTGGATAGTTCTATTCTTACTTTCAACCACTCCATTCTATTGAGGAGTCCTGGGAGCTGAAAATTGTCTTTTGATTCCATGATCTTCGCAAAGCTTAATGAACTCTTTAGATTTGAATTCTCCTCCATTGTCTGATCTCAGACATTTAATTTTGAGATCTGTTTCATTTTCTACAAAGACTTTGTATGCCTTAAATATTTCAAAGGCTTTTGATATGTCCTTAAGAAAGTATATCCATGTCATTCTTGTGTAGTCATCAATGATCAACATAAAGTAATGTTCTCCATGTATACTTTTAGTTCTAGTAGGACCACATAGGTCAGTGTGACCAAGCTCCAAGGGTCTTGATGAAGAATGCTCTTTTGTCTTGAACCTGACTTATGTCTACTTCCCTATTTGGCAATGTTTACAAACAAGATTTGAAGGCTTTATAATCTTTGGTAGATCCCTTACTGCCTCCTTATTATTGGCTTTGATTAAGTTGTCAAATATTATATGTCCCAACCTTCTATGTCATAGCCAACTTTCATATTCTTGACCTAAACAACAATTTTCTTCTCCTTCCATGTCAAGGATGTACACATTGTTGGATGTTCTTGGTGCAACTGCCACTAGCTTCCTTGTATCTTCTCTTTTGATCTCACATTTCTGAGAATCAAAGGTAAGTATGTGACCCTGATCACATGTTTGACTTACACTTAGGATATTAGGCTTAATATTTTCTACTAAAAGTACTTTTTTTGCTTTGGCCTTGTTATTCCCTAGGCTAACAATGTCTTTTCCAAGTATCTTGGCTGACACATTATCTCCAAAGTGGACTTTTCCTTTTTCTTTCTTCGTTAACTTGAGAAATTTGCTTTGATATCCAGTCATGTATTTAGAACATCCATTGTCTATATACTGCATACATCCTTTGTTTTTGGCATACATGGCTACTTTACACTATGTTTTCTCTACTTGTTTTTTCTTCCATACTTTTTTATTGTTGGGAATATTTATCTCTTTGACATACTTTGACAATCTACATTTACTGGCTTCATGTCCATAGTTAATACATTTGAGGCATTCCATATTGTACTCTTGTAATGGAGAGAACAAATTATAGTTTCTTTTTTCTGTATTGAACTTCTGACTTCTTTGGACATTTTTTGGATTGTGCCTTCTATAGGCTTTACAATGTACTGATTTGTGTCCAAAATTATTGTAGGAATAACAATATGCAAGGAAGATATATTGATATCTGTCAGAGGGATTTCTTTTGGTGATTGTATTCTTCTTATCATCTTTTTCTTTAGTAGGGGGTGTTGATTTTTGTTTATTTAGGACAGTCTCCAATGACATCATCCTTGCCTTATTATCTTCTTTTGTTAAGGGGATTTTAAGAGCATGTGCATAACTTATTGGTCTTTTGACAGATCCTTGTGATGAAGAAGTTGAGTCTTGGGTGTATCCCAAACCAGTCTTGTTGTTTGGTGACCTCTGACTACTGAGATTTTCATCCAAGATCTTTGAACTATTTTCAAATTTTGATCCCTTCTTTTCTTTCTCAAGTTCACCTTTTAGCAGCTCAATCTTAGCTTCTAGCTTCTCACATACTTGTTCTCTATCATTGAGTTGTTTTAAAATGAATTATTCAATTCTTTTAGCTTCTAGGAGTTTGGACTTTAAATCATTGATGATCTGCTCTGATTCTTTGATGGTTCTTGATGCATCTATTTCTCTTGATTGATGTGATTCTTCAAACTCTTGAATTTGTGCCCTCAATAGCTTGTTCTTCTTTTTATACTTTCTTAGTTCCTCCAGAGCACTAATCAATTATGCTTATAGATCTACTTCTCCTTCAAATTTAGATTTTTCTTCATCATCTACATCATTATTTTGAGTGTTCATTCCCATAAATAGAAGTTTTGAATCTTCATCTTCACTTTCTTTAGAAGAGCTACTGTCCTCTTTGGTGTAGAGATTCTTCTTATGTTTGTAGTATTTATTTTTGTTCTTTGTCCTACCCTTCTTATGTTCTTTATGATTATGAATTCCTTCATCATCACTATCCTCCTGCTTGGGCAATGGACATTTGTTAGAAAAGTGTCCAACTTTGCCACAATTGAAGCATATCAGAGGAAACTTCCCCTTGTATTTACCAATCCCTTTCTTGAGTTTCTTCATAAAGTTAGATACTTCTTCATCAAATATCTCTTATAAATCTTCATTAGGCACCTACTCCTATTTCTTCCTTGATTTTGATGCCTTGAGGGCCGTTTCTCCTTTTGCTGGTTTTTCTTGTCCTGTTCTCATCTCATATGTTGTGAGGATCCCATGTAGTTCATCCACTATGAGCTTATCAAGATCTGGTCTGTCTTCGAGGGTAGAAATTTTGGCATCATACCTCATAGGTAACGATCTCAAGATCTTTTGGACAATTGGTTTGTCTTTGAGTTCTTCTCCTAATGCTCTGATTGAATTGAAAATTTCATCAACTCTTTGAAGATATTCAGCTATGTTTTCTTCCTCCTTCATTTTCAAATTTTCAAACTGAATTCTATAGGTTTGCAGTTTAGCTTCCTTGACTTTGTTGTCTCCTTCATATATGACCTTCAGTTTGTCCCAAATCTCTTTTGTTGACTTACGATGCATTACCTTTACAAATATAGGATTGGTTAATCCTCCTAGAATAACATTGACCGCTCTTGAATTGTCATTGCATAACTTCTTTGCAACAGTATCAATAGGTGGGGTAAATGGTGTAGTATAACCACTTTCAACAACTTGCCAAACATCACATCCAAGGGCCATGAGATAACTATTCATTCTCACACTCCATAATGCATAATCATTTTCTTTGAACATAGGTGATTTATTGGAAGACATTCCCTCTTGTTGATCCACTGCTTCAAAATCTACCTTCCAGTTGTTAAAATTTGCAGAAGGCATCAGCTCTGATACCAATAGTTGGAAACTTGGTCAATACTAAGAGGGAGGGTGAATCCATATTGGTTAATTATTTAAAAATTTAATAATTTTAACTTATTAACAACAATTGATCAACAACAGTAAACTTGAATATAAAATCAATACAATAATACAAGTTACAATAATGATTGAGAGACACAAATTTCCTTGTTCAGGGCTTCAACCCTAGGAAGCATCAAATCCCTTGTTTTAGGGCACCAACCCTAGGAAGAACCAAATCCCTCGTTTAGGGCACCAACCCTAGGAAGCACCAACTTCCTATCTTCAAAATTTAATCAGTAAAAGACATTAGTCCTTCCTTGCTCCACCCTTCAACCCTTGTTACATAAATATCTTCTCTTTACTTCCTTTGACTTTACTCTTCCTTTTGATCTTCAAATGAATCCCATAGAGACATCTTCTTTCCTTCATATATTTTCATTTATATAGACTTCTAAAGGGTATGATTTGAACCAATGTGTCTTTTGATAATGAAACATTGTACCCCTTCATTTAATTAACACAAATGATAACTTTTATTAATTGATTTTCGTACACCAAATTAGACAGTGATTTTCGTATGACGATTATGGAGTGATGGAAACAAATTTTAAAATTCTACGACATGGGTTTTGTGCAGAACATCTCCAATTAGTTGACATAATTGGCGATTTCCCCAAAAAATGTACGAGGTGGTAGGTACGAGCGGTTCTTTGAAGGAAACTTGCCTAGATTTTCCTTTCGTCGTCGGATGTCAGATCAACTTCAATACATTTTACTTTTTCATGAATGTCTAAATCAACCTCCATATATATCCTTTGTTGGTGACTATTTAAACTAAACTTGTAAACATTTTACTTGATGGTGGATATTAAAATCGGTTCCCTCTCAGCTGCTAGTCATTAAAGATTTGACTGGTCTCACCCTTTT
>ML797755.1:404901-435274 GCA_009831015.1 Picea engelmannii
TCAACATCTCAATAATTTTCATCAATGCATGGAGCAGTTGAACTTGCATCGGGAGGATGTATTAATGGAAATGTTTATGTTCTCCCTGAAGGATGATGCCAGAGACTGGTACTTTTCTCTTCCTGCTGCAAGCATATCCACCTTGAGAGAATTCCATGTTGCTTTCAATTTTCACTGTAAAAGGTATTACTCCTCTGAGTTTCTTTTCCATGATTGTTGTGAGGAATATGAAAAAAGTGTTCAAGCTGCATTAAGCTTCTCTCTTGATTGTGAGGTTGGAGAAGACCCCTCTCTTTCTTTTCCTAGTTCTCATGACTTGAAGGAAGATTTTATTTGTTGTTCTTATGAGGAAGAGATAGTGGTTGATTTTGTCCTTGAAGTAGATATCTTTGACAACCTTGCTTCTGATGAAGTCACCATCTCAAATATTGAACAAGAACAGAATGTTATTGACAAACAATTTGATGATGAACACTTTATGGATAGAGAGAATCTTGAAAAAAAACATTATGAATGTCAAGAGTCAAAGGTTTTTTATGGACAACCCATTTTTGATGAATATACCAGTGATGGTGATGAACATAATTTTTCTATGTTTTCTTTGGAACCTCTTAGCACTATTCCTGTATATGATGATTATGAGACTGATCCTTGGGAATTCTATGGAGGTGTTGAAGGGGATTTACATATGCAACTAATCTCTTATCCATCACCAACAAATGAGCATCCTTGTTTTGATAAAAACCATGTGTATGAGAAACAAATTGTTCTTACAACACATGCATAAATGATTAGCAATCAGCCCACGGGTGGTTCTGAAGATGAGGAGCAACAATTCAACTAGCAAATGCCTTTGTCTGTCATTCAATCAGATGTGCTTGCAGAGGACATCAAACAACCTATGGGAAACTTTGAAGCAGAGAAGGTAACCTTTTATCAATTAAGTATGCCTTGCCATCAGTTTCATGACCCTGTCAATGAATACATGGAGTTGCACTTTTCAAATGCTTTGTAGCCTGCAGATTTTATCATTTTGTCAGCATTTGGAGGTAATATTAGTGATCCTAAGAATGTATTTAGTCAGTTGTCACACTTTTCTTGCTTCTTATGGATCATTTGCAGTGAAGAGAAGAATTATGTTACCAAACTGTTTGAGTGGCTATGGTGGAAGTTTGTTTTCACCTGAGCAAATTGTAAAAGTCAGTTAGAGTAGGGTCATGTATATAAGTAAGCTCGTGTTTAAGAATTTTAGTTTTAAGTTTTCTTTTAGTATTAGAATAAGACTCCACCATCCCAATGGATAAGGCACTGGAACTACATGTTCTTGGAGCCTCACAGGGAGGTCTCCATCCCCTGTGGAGCCAGATGTTAACACATAAGATTGGTCATGCAAAGGAGGATTTATGGTTTTCAGAGCCTACATTTAACCATTTCTCCAGGGATTATGTCATACCATCAACTAACATCGTCCTCGAAGTGTGCAATCTATATTTGAGTTGGCGCTGCGAATTGGTGCTGCAAACTAGTTAAGGAAGAGGGTTGTAGGTTGGATAGGTTGCAGGCATCTTGGTGCAAATTCAAAATTACTAGCATCAACCTCATAGCCATCGAGTACTCCATGAGATTTTTTGTCTTGTTTGGAGGTCAAGAAAGGAGTGTGGCCACTTGATTTTCCTTTAGCGCTGTGAACTGGCACAGGTGCTGCAAACTAAGACAAGCGTTGTGGAATTCGCTGCGGAATTTCCTGTAGCAGATGCTTTTACAGATTTGATCATAAATCCAAAACGGTGATGTGGGTTTCTCTGAATTATTTTGTGGAGGAAGATTATACCCTTGTTGACTTGCTGAACAAATTTCAGTCTGACCCAGTTTGGCATTTGAGAGAAACAATTAAAACACCAGTGCACTGTGAAATGTGTTGCAAACTCTTTGTTTTGCATAGTTGTTGGATATTCGCCTTGTTGGGAGGTTGCCACCTGTCAAGAAGGGTTCGAACAAATTCTCAGAGATCAGTTAGATGCTAAGGGACACCTGCACCTAAGTTTTGGCTCCATTAAAGATGTCATGCAGTGAGTTGGAAACAATTTATTAATGGCTTCCAACAATTTCCTGAAAATTAGCAGTTTGTTGGATTTTTGTCTCTTTGACTATTGCCACCTATCTCCAAGGCCTAGAATCCAATGAAAGATATGGGATTCGACCTCCTAAGGATATTTTGATGTTATTTTCTATTTAATGAAGGAGGGATCTCTTGGAGAAGGGTTGGATTCATGATCCAAGAGAGGAGAGAGCTAGAGGAGCAGTTGAGTTGCTCATTTGTAAGCTTGAGGGCATGCGTTGTAGCCATTTATGCCATTAGAGATTCATGAAAGTTGTGATACTAGACTGATTTTTTCTTGTTTCCATTCTTTCTTATCATCTTGCTTGAGTAATATTTATATATTTTGAAGATCAAAAGATGCCTTTGGTTAATGAATTCATGAGCTGCAAAGGATTTGTGGTAATTGCTTGTTAATCATAGATTATTGTTCAAGCACTCTTTAATCTATATTACATAAACAATCTATGTTATGTGGATATTCTTCTTTTTGTTTACCTTCTATTCTTTAACCCATCTTTGCATAATCCTTTTGTCTAGTAGGCAGCCTGATTGCTTGTGATCTGTAGGATTTACTCCATTGCCCAATGGTGTAGCTAACTGATATGCAGTTTGTTTCCCTTCCTTTCTTACTTTTTCTTTCTTGTTGATCCACCCTTTTATATTGATTTAATTTTTCAGGTTCGAATGGTTGATGTAAAATACCTTTTAGTGATTTAAATGAAACAAAGCTTACTCTAGTTTTGTTGTATCAAACTTGATGAAATCTTGTTTAATGGAAGTTAGCTTTATTTTTTCCATCTTATCTCTCTCACTCTGAAATTTTACTATAATTGAAGGATTCAAATGATATTTTTTAGCTGTATGACAATGGATGTTAGATTGTGATACTATTATAGCTTTCTCAGAGTTTTGTGTGCTTGGATTTAAGAAGTTCTTCTATCTGAAGAATTTCCCTCCTTTGTCTATTGGCATAGCCTGAAGCTAGTGGTGGACTCATTTCATTTTCTTACTAAGTCTTCCTCCTATCCACACTAATCCTCAAAACCCTGACCTAAGATAAACAATACCTCTTTTGTTGATGCACTTGATCTAGAATTTCATGTGTTTTGACATTGTTGAACTGAGTTTTATCCATTTGACACCACATTGTAAGACTTATCTCATAAACCTATTGATGGGTACTGAGCTTGCACTTTAGCATTCAAAGTGTAACTTTCAGTGCTAACAAGAGATGTTGTTATTTGACCATAGTTCTTGAAAAACTTGTGGTAATAGCCTATAAATCCTAAGAATCCTCTAAGTTTCTTCAAGGTTTTGGCAATTAATCATTCCCTCATAGCTATAATTTTGTTAGGGTCTGTTTTTACACTTTCATGAGATACAATATGACCCAAATATTCCACTTCTTGAACCCCAAAGACACACTTGGAAGGATTTGCATAAAATTGTTTGTCTTTCAATAGTTGTAATACTCTTTTAACATTGTGTACATGTTCTTCTCAAGATCTGTTGTAGATTAGCATGTCATCAAAATATACTAACACAAATTTTCTAAGGAAGGTCTTGAAATATAATTCATCAAGCTCTGAAATGTTGAAGGTGCATTAGTAAGTCCAAATGGTATAACCAAAAAATCATAATGACCTTCATGTGTTCTAAATGTTGTTTTGGGAATGTCTTCTTGCCTCATTCTAATTTGATGATATCCCGAACAAAGATCCAACTTAGTAAAGAAAATTGATCCATGCAATTGATCTAATAATTCATCAATGGCATGAATAGGAAACTTATCTTTGGTGGTCATTTTGTTGAGTTGTTTGTTATCTGGACACATACACTATGAACCATCCTTCTTTGTAACCATCACTAATGGTGAATAGAAAGAGCTTTGGCTAGGTTGAATGATGCCAAACTCTAACATTTCTTGGATCATATGCTCAATCTCACTCTTTTGTGCATATGGATACTTGTAACACCTAATGTTAGGTGGAACAGTTCTAGGTTGCAAATGAATAACATGATCATGATCTCGAGCAGGGGGAAGACCCTTAGGCATCTCTCCAAATACCTTGGAACGGTTGTTGATAACCATTTGGAGATCCATTAAAGCAGAGGATATAGATGTTTGAACATCTAGTGAGCACAATTGTGCAATTACACCATGGTGTCCTTTTTTGAGTAATTTTGTCATGCTATTATAGCTTATCACTTTAGAGGGTTTCCCTTGGATACCTATAAGCTCAATTTCTTTCCATACGAGGAAAATCTCATGAAAAGATCTTGAAAATTAAGGGCCACTATTCCCAATGATTGTAACCATTGGACCTCTAATACAACACCAACACCACCCATTTGGATAGTAATCATGAGACTATCCAAAAAATACTCTGCCATATTGAGCTTAATACTATGGAACTTCCTAGAAAAATTTACGGTACCTCCATCTACAATCATTACTTGAAACTCTAGTGTTGGAAATACAAAGTAATTGAGATGTTTTGCTAATTTGTAATTGATGAAGTTATGGGTACTACCAAAATCAATCAACATTGTTACCTTTTACTTTTTGATGTATCCTTGTATCTTGAGGGTTTGTGGAATACTGATGTCGACCAATGCATGACAAGATATCATCAGAGTAGTCTCTTCTAGATCTGGATCTTGTGATGGTTCAAATTCTTGATCTTCTTCCTCTTCATAGTCTAGGTATAATAATTTCTTCTCATCGCATTTATGCCCCTTACTGTACTTGCTATCACAATTGAAACATAGTCCCTTTGCTCTTTTTTCATCCATTTTCTGAGGTGTGAACCTTGTCGATTGAATGGGGTTAGGAGAGGGAACATGGTGCTCTCTATAGTTACTAGTGGCCACCCTTCTAGTAGATATATTTTTGTTTTCCACTTTCCTTTCCATATTCAAAGCTTGTTCTAGGGATTTAGGTTAAAAAAAGATGCACCTCATGTTGAATGTTCTCCTTTAAAGTGGTCATAAAGAGATCTGACAAATTATCTTCAAGAACATTCTTTACCTTGATATTGAGCTTTTGTAATTGTCGAATGTGCTCAATAATTGGACTTTTTTGCCAAAGATTCATCAATTGACTAAATAATGTATTGTTCTTAATATCCCCATAATGTGATATCAATTCATCCGTAAAAATGGACCAAGAGATAATATAAATTTTTTTCTTTCACAAAGTCATTGATACCAAACAAATTGATCATTTTATAAATACAAGGATGTAATAGGTACCTTTGTAAGCTTGGCATTTGGTGTAGATCAAAGTATCATTCCATTTGGAATATCCATGTTATAGGATCTTTACCATCAAACTTCTTCATATTGATCTTCAGAATGAAGTAGTCCCTTAGTGTTGCACTGAAACCTCGATGATGTGGATCTTGAAGTGATGAATAATCATGATTATAGGACTCCATCTTCATTTCTTCTACATTTTCATGATTTCCTTGCATCTTGTTATCTCCTTTAGGTAGTCTCTCATCTAGGATATGTAATAATACACCATACATGGAATTTTTCAATTATTTCATCTTATTTTCCATACGTTCCAGATTTTCATTCATCTTATTTTCATCCATCTTGTTATCCATGTGTGCACTATTTTCATTCATCTTCTTTTCCATCTTTTCAATTTGGTGAAAAAATTCATCTCTTTCTTCTTGAGTCATGGTTGAGCTCTTTGGAGGTTTATTTGGTGAAGTAAATTTTGGAGGAGCCTTTGAATCTATGTGAAAAAATAATAATTCTCCTATTTTTCCTCCTTTTCACAAATTTTGAATCACCAAAAATGGATCTTCCAATCAAAAGTTGTGCCAATTGTAAGTTATGTACCTTTCAAACCCTAATTTGGAGTATGTTTGGATTGCTAACCTTTGTCCTGATATATATCTAAACTTTGAACCATTTCAAGTTTGAAATTTTTGCTTGTAGTACTCTGATATGAATTTTTAAACTCCTGAAAATTTCATAGTTTGAACCTTCACTAATAAAAGGTTATAGCACAAATACCAAAATGACTTGTTTAAGACTAATTTTAGGATTAGTAACAAGACTCAACTTCCACAAGATATATCTCACAAATTATAATGATTCAATTTTTGAAAAAAATTCCACATGTAATTCTCTATGTGTCCCTGAGATTTTGAAAATTTCAGAGTCTGAAACTTCACCAAAATTCATTTATAGCAAAAATAAAAAGAAGACTCGTTTGAGACTAATTTCAGGACTAGTCACAAACCCCTACTTCCACAGAAGATATCTATGAAACTATAATGACCCAAAACCTGAAATCTGGACTAGATGTACTTTGTTATGTTGTCTTAGCCTCCACAAAATTTTACTATCTAAAACTTCTCAAAAACAAGGTTATAGCACAAAGCCCAATGTAACTCCTTTAAAATTGATTTTAGGATGAGTAAAAAACCCTATCTTCCATAGGTTATATCTCTGAAAGTACAATGAACCAAAACTTGAAATTTTTACCAGACGTACTTGGATATGTCTCATGATTAACCTCTGAATTTTTATGTTTGAAGAATTCCAGAAAAAAATTATAGCAAAAATTCAAAGATGACTCGTTTGAAGCAACAAAAACCTATGATCAATGCTCTAATACCAAATGTTATGAACCAACGCCTTAAGAATGATAAAAAATCAATGAATAATATTCCACTTCGAGGGGGAAACCCCCTTTTACAATATATTCAATGTACAATATTATATATCATGTGATAAGATGATCCTAAGACTAGGTCTCCTTAATATATATATATATATATAGAGAGAGAGAGAGAGAGAGAGAGAGAGAGAGAGAGAGGAGACAAAGGATACAATTATAATGAAGGGGGGCAATGAAGGGTTCTAGCCTACATACAAATATAACACTATAAATGTAATAATTTAATATCTAGGTCTTAATAGAAGATGGTTGGGTCCATGAAGAAAATACCTTTTAATGTAGTCTTTGCATCAGTAACTAAGTGAAAAATGAAACCGATCCACCCACGAGATAGTAGATGAATAGTGGGACCATAGCCTAAGATAGGGTTCCAGAACACTAACATCCAATGCCTCAAAGACTCCATGCCAACTCGTCGCCTCTGGAATCTACCCACTAGGGTTTTACTAGAGAGATCAAGTATGTCCTCCAATTCGATATACTTACCGATCACTAAGGAGATTGTTCTGCCCCTACTATGAAGTACTTTATACTTTTTCCTTCTCTTCTCTCGTGAGCACTGATGTTGAACGCATGTGTGGAGGTTATCCATAGGCAAATGTCCTCTCATGAAACTAGAGGCACTGTTTAACCCATCTGAAGTAAACTCAGTCGACTCTGGGAAGGAAGGATCTTGGAGAGACAACTTTTAATATCCAAGACAACCGAAGACTTAACACCACTCATGCTAAAACAATATTTGTCTTTTAGGAAGCTCGATGACAACTTGTCTTGAAGACCGGCTTGTAACCCATTAGGAGCCACCACGTGGGAGGCAATTGTGTTAGTCTTTTGTGGATAGTTGAGGACACCCAAAACTCCAATAGGAACCTTAGACCCCGACGACACTTATTTCCCTTAAGAGCCTCCCATACCTGATGTAAAATCCAAATCATTAACAAATATTTGATCTTCTAAAAACACATCATCTATGTAGTCCACAAGTTGCTCGTGCCTGTCCATTCAGTCAGTCAATTTGTCATCCTTCATAATTTCCCCACTCATAATATCGAAAAGAGACACACCATCTCGTCACAGGAAGATAAAACCGAACAAAAACCCTAAACCTTTCCTTTTGCAATAATGTCGCAGGATCGAAAAAACTAGTATTAGTTGATTTTTGTACACCAAATTAATTGATAACTTTTATTAGTTGATTTTCGTACACCAACATCCAGTGCCTCAAAGAATCCATGCCAACTCGTCGCCCCTGGAATCTACACACTAGGGTTTTACTAGAGATATCAAGTATGTCCTCCAATTTGACATGTTTAACGATCACTAAGGAAATTGTTATGCCCCTGCTATGAAGTACTTTATACTTTTTCCTTCTCTTCTCTCATGAGCACTGATGTCGAACGCATATGTGGATGTTATCCATAGTCAAATGTCCTCTGACAAAACCTAAGGCACTATTTAACCCATCTGAAGTAAACTCAGTCGAATCTGGGAAGGAAGGAGCTTGAAGAGACAACATTTCAAGATCCAAGACAACCGAACACTTAACACCACTCATGTTAGAACACTATTTATCTTTTAAGAAGCTCGATGACGACTTGTCTTGAAGACCAACTTGTAACCCATTAGGAGCCACCACATGGGAGTCAATTGTGCTAGTCGTTTGTGGATAGTTGAGAACACCCAAAACTCCAATAGGAACCTTAGACTCAGATGCCACCTCTTTCCCTTAAGAGCCTCCCATGCCCAATGTAAAATCCAAATCATTAACAAATATTTGATCTTCTGAAAACACATCATCTATGTATTCCACAAGTTGCTCGCGCCTGTCCATTCAGTCAGTCAAGTTCGTCATCCTTCATAATTGCCCCACTCATAATATTAGAAAGAGACAGGCCATCTCGTCGCAGGAAGACAAAACCGAACTAAAACTCTAAACCTTTCCTTTTGCAATCATGTCGCAGGATTGAAAAAACTTTTATTAGTTGATTTTTGTACACCAAATTAATTGATGAGTTTTATTAATTGATTTTCGTACACCAAATTAGATAGTGATTTTAGTATGACGATTTTGGAGTGATGGAAACGAATTTTAAAATTCTATGACATGGGTTTTGTGTAGAACATCCCCAATTATTTGACTAATGAGTGGTTTCCCCAGAAAATGTGTGAGGTGGCAGGTACTAGCGGTTCTTTGAAGGAAACTTGCCCAGATTTTCCTTTCATCGTCGGATGCCAAATTGATTTCAGTACATTTTACTTTTTCGTGAATGTCTAAATCAACCTCCATATATATCCTTTGTTGGTGACTATTTAAATTCAACTTGTGAACATTTTACTTGATGGTGGATATTAAAATCAGTTTCCTCTCAGTTGCTAGTCATTAAAGATTCGACTTGGTCTCGCCCTTTTTTTTTGTATTTGCTTCCTCATTCAACTGACACACATCTTTTTGGTTGACTCAACAAGGAGAAATTTCGACTTGAGAGATTCGACTTTGGCCGTCCCAACTTTCTTTGGCTGACTTGTATTTCCCAACTCAATTTTCTTTCGACGTCGATCTTCGAGGTAATTTACTTTACTTCTACTCAGACCAACTCGAATTAGAGAAAAACCGACTTGAGTAATTCAATTTTAGATCGACCCGACTTGCTTCAGTTTCGAATTCTTCTACTTATCCGACTTCAAACTTCGACTTCTTTGACCTCTTCGATTTTGACCTCTGATATCTTTGAATTCGTTCTTCTACTTCTTCGACCTCCGATTTTTTTTACTTCGACCTTCGACTTTTTTCAACTTCTTCAATTTCGACTTCAACTTTTTTAACTTCTTCGACTTTGACTTCAACATCTACTTGATCCTTTTTGTATCAATTCCAATACCAACTCCATGCCCAACATTGACCATATTGGTCCTCTTTGTCATCAATGTCAACCCCATAATACTAGGTCCAACATTCTCCCCCTTTGGCATTAATGGAAATAAAGTAAAACTCTCTATTTTTAATCAGGTTTTTATTGCTTATCCTCCCCCTTTGACAACAATGATAGATGAGATCTTTCTCCGCTCCCCCTGAGGTGATGTTCCCTCTGTCCATGTGTTTCTTTCTTCTGATGAAACTTTTGTAGTTTTAATGAGGTATGGGAATTACACCTAATTTATGCCTAAGTTTTTCAAAGGTGCTTCTTGGTAGAGGTTTTGTAAAGATGTCTTCTATTTGTTCTTTTGTGTCTACATATTCTAATTTCACCACTTTTTGATTAACTTGATCTCTTAAGAAATGATATTTGATTGGGACGTGTTTGGTTTTAGAATGCATTACAGGATTTTTAGAGATGTTTGTGGCACTAGTGTTATCACAGTTAATAGTAATGGGATGATCATAACTTACTTGTAAATCTTCTAATGTTTGCTTCATCCAAAGAATTGTGTGCAACAATGTATTCTGCCTTTGTTGTAGACAGTGATGTGGATGTTTGTTTCTTACTTGGCCATGCTACCAGGCATTCTCCTAGAAAAAATGTTCCTCCACTAGTGCTTTTCCTGTCATCTATACTACCAACCCAATCTGCATCAGTGTATGCAGTTAGAGTGAAGTCTTTATCTTTTGGATACCATAATCCAAGTTCTAAGGTGCCTTTAAGATATATGAATATCCTCTTTACTACTTTTAAGTGAGTTTCTTTAGGTGTATATTGAAATCTCCCCACAAGTCCTATAGCCTGCATGATGTCAGGTCTTGTTGTTGTTGAATAGAGCAGACTTCCAACCATTGATTTGTACATAGTTTGGTCCACTTTTGGTGAGTCGTCTTCTAGGCTTAATTTACATCCAATGACCATGGGAGTACTCATAGGTTTACTACTATTTGGAATTTATTTAGCATTTCCTTGATATATTTGGCTTGGGAAATGGATATTCCTTTTTCTGTTTGAGTTACTTGTAAACCTAGGAAGAAGGACAACTCTCCCAACATAGACATTTCAAATTCTTCTTGCATTTTGATTGCAAACTTTCTGCTTAGTATAGTAAGATTACTTCCAAATATGATTTCATCTACATATACCACCACAATAATCATGTTTTAATCCTCAATTTTAATGTATAAGTTGTTGTCAGTAGTCCCTCTCTTATATCCTTGTTTTTGCAGGTACTGATCAAGCCTTGAGAACCATGCTTTGGGGGCTTGTTTAAGACCATACAAGGCCTTTTTTAGCTTGCACACATAGTCCTAATTTTCTGTTAATATGAATCCTTTTGGTTGCTCAACATAGGCTTCTTCTTCTAGTGTTCCATTAAGGAATGTTGACTAGATATCCATCTGATAGATTTTGAAATGTCTTAAGCATGCAAATTCTAGGAACATTCTAATGGCCTCAAGTCTTGCTACTAGAGAAAAAGTCTCTTCAAAGTCAATACCTTCCACTTGGGCATATCCCTTGCATACTAATATGGCTTTGTTCTTTATGATATGCCCATTTTCATTGAGTTTGTTCTTGAATATCCACTTAGTTCCTATTACATTTGTGTCCTTGGGTCTTAGAACTAGTTCCCAAGTCGGGTTCTTCTCTATTTGGTCTAGTTATTCATCCATTGTTTTTATCCAATCTTTACTTTTGTTGGCTTCTTTAACGACTTAGGTTCTATCATTGATAATACTGCTTGTTCTGAGTCAAATGTGAGTTTCCTTCTTATTTCCACTCCTGTATATTTATCTCCAATAATCTGACTTTCATGATGATTCTTTTGAACCCTTTTTGATGGGGATTTTGGCAAGGGTGTTTCTTTGTCATCTTCATCATCAATGTGGGGTTCATTTTCTTGAGGTTCTTCATCAACTTCTTCATTATGATATTCTCCATCACTTTTTTCATCATATGTTGATATGTTTTGGGGTATGGCTTGTCTTAACTTTAGATCATAAATCTTTACATTGGCACTTTCCACCATTTTATGTAGTCTTAAGTTAAAACATCTATAAGCCTTTTCGTTAGGTGAATATCTTAGAAATATGCCTTCATCTGATCTTGGGTCAAATTTCCCTAGATGATCTTCATCATTTTTGATATAGCACTTACTTCCAAAGACTCTGAAGTGTTTCACTGATGTTGGCCTACCAAACCATAGTTCATAAGGTGTTTTATCATGGTTAGGTCTCGATTGTGCTCAATTGAGCATGTGAATTGTTGTGTATATTTCATCTCTCCAAAACTTATCTGGAAGTTTGGCTTCATTCAATATGGTTCTTGCAACTTCTTGGATAGTTCTATTCTTACTTTCAACCACTCCATTCTATTGAGGAGTCCTGGGAGCTGAAAATTGTCTTTTGATTCCATGATCTTCGCAAAGCTTAATGAACTCTTTAGATTTGAATTCTCCTCCATTGTCTGATCTCAGACATTTAATTTTGAGATCTGTTTCATTTTCTACAAAGACTTTGTATGCCTTAAATATTTCAAAGGCTTTTGATATGTCCTTAAGAAAGTATATCCATGTCATTCTTGTGTAGTCATCAATGATCAACATAAAGTAATGTTCTCCATGTATACTTTTAGTTCTAGTAGGACCACATAGGTCAGTGTGACCAAGCTCCAAGGGTCTTGATGAAGAATGCTCTTTTGTCTTGAACCTGACTTATGTCTACTTCCCTATTTGGCAATGTTTACAAACAAGATTTGAAGGCTTTATAATCTTTGGTAGATCCCTTACTGCCTCCTTATTATTGGCTTTGATTAAGTTGTCAAATATTATATGTCCCAACCTTCTATGTCATAGCCAACTTTCATATTCTTGACCTAAACAACAATTTTCTTCTCCTTCCATGTCAAGGATGTACACATTGTTGGATGTTCTTGGTGCAACTGCCACTAGCTTCCTTGTATCTTCTCTTTTGATCTCACATTTCTGAGAATCAAAGGTAAGTATGTGACCCTGATCACATGTTTGACTTACACTTAGGATATTAGGCTTAATATTTTCTACTAAAAGTACTTTTTTTGCTTTGGCCTTGTTATTCCCTAGGCTAACAATGTCTTTTCCAAGTATCTTGGCTGACACATTATCTCCAAAGTGGACTTTTCCTTTTTCTTTCTTCGTTAACTTGAGAAATTTGCTTTGATATCCAGTCATGTATTTAGAACATCCATTGTCTATATACTGCATACATCCTTTGTTTTTGGCATACATGGCTAC
The DNA here is from genome assembly GCA_009831015.1 of Picea engelmannii. NCBI lineage: Eukaryota > Viridiplantae > Streptophyta > Pinopsida > Pinales > Pinaceae > Picea > Picea engelmannii. Next base: position 417,894 of record ML797755.1, read on the forward strand.
TTTACACTATGTTTTCTCTACTTGTTTTTTCTTCCATACTTTTTTATTGTTGGGAATATTTATCTCTTTGACATACTTTGACAATCTACATTTACTGGCTTCATGTCCATAGTTAATACATTTGAGGCATTCCATATTGTACTCTTGTAATGGAGAGAACAAATTATAGTTTCTTTTTTCTGTATTGAACTTCTGACTTCTTTGGACATTTTTTGGATTGTGCCTTCTATAGGCTTTACAATGTACTGATTTGTGTCCAAAATTATTGTAGGAATAACAATATGCAAGGAAGATATATTGATATCTGTCAGAGGGATTTCTTTTGGTGATTGTATTCTTCTTATCATCTTTTTCTTTAGTAGGGGGTGTTGATTTTTGTTTATTTAGGACAGTCTCCAATGACATCATCCTTGCCTTATTATCTTCTTTTGTTAAGGGGATTTTAAGAGCATGTGCATAACTTATTGGTCTTTTGACAGATCCTTGTGATGAAGAAGTTGAGTCTTGGGTGTATCCCAAACCAGTCTTGTTGTTTGGTGACCTCTGACTACTGAGATTTTCATCCAAGATCTTTGAACTATTTTCAAATTTTGATCCCTTCTTTTCTTTCTCAAGTTCACCTTTTAGCAGCTCAATCTTAGCTTCTAGCTTCTCACATACTTGTTCTCTATCATTGAGTTGTTTTAAAATGAATTATTCAATTCTTTTAGCTTCTAGGAGTTTGGACTTTAAATCATTGATGATCTGCTCTGATTCTTTGATGGTTCTTGATGCATCTATTTCTCTTGATTGATGTGATTCTTCAAACTCTTGAATTTGTGCCCTCAATAGCTTGTTCTTCTTTTTATACTTTCTTAGTTCCTCCAGAGCACTAATCAATTATGCTTATAGATCTACTTCTCCTTCAAATTTAGATTTTTCTTCATCATCTACATCATTATTTTGAGTGTTCATTCCCATAAATAGAAGTTTTGAATCTTCATCTTCACTTTCTTTAGAAGAGCTACTGTCCTCTTTGGTGTAGAGATTCTTCTTATGTTTGTAGTATTTATTTTTGTTCTTTGTCCTACCCTTCTTATGTTCTTTATGATTATGAATTCCTTCATCATCACTATCCTCCTGCTTGGGCAATGGACATTTGTTAGAAAAGTGTCCAACTTTGCCACAATTGAAGCATATCAGAGGAAACTTCCCCTTGTATTTACCAATCCCTTTCTTGAGTTTCTTCATAAAGTTAGATACTTCTTCATCAAATATCTCTTATAAATCTTCATTAGGCACCTACTCCTATTTCTTCCTTGATTTTGATGCCTTGAGGGCCGTTTCTCCTTTTGCTGGTTTTTCTTGTCCTGTTCTCATCTCATATGTTGTGAGGATCCCATGTAGTTCATCCACTATGAGCTTATCAAGATCTGGTCTGTCTTCGAGGGTAGAAATTTTGGCATCATACCTCATAGGTAACGATCTCAAGATCTTTTGGACAATTGGTTTGTCTTTGAGTTCTTCTCCTAATGCTCTGATTGAATTGAAAATTTCATCAACTCTTTGAAGATATTCAGCTATGTTTTCTTCCTCCTTCATTTTCAAATTTTCAAACTGAATTCTATAGGTTTGCAGTTTAGCTTCCTTGACTTTGTTGTCTCCTTCATATATGACCTTCAGTTTGTCCCAAATCTCTTTTGTTGACTTACGATGCATTACCTTTACAAATATAGGATTGGTTAATCCTCCTAGAATAACATTGACCGCTCTTGAATTGTCATTGCATAACTTCTTTGCAACAGTATCAATAGGTGGGGTAAATGGTGTAGTATAACCACTTTCAACAACTTGCCAAACATCACATCCAAGGGCCATGAGATAACTATTCATTCTCACACTCCATAATGCATAATCATTTTCTTTGAACATAGGTGATTTATTGGAAGACATTCCCTCTTGTTGATCCACTGCTTCAAAATCTACCTTCCAGTTGTTAAAATTTGCAGAAGGCATCAGCTCTGATACCAATAGTTGGAAACTTGGTCAATACTAAGAGGGAGGGTGAATCCATATTGGTTAATTATTTAAAAATTTAATAATTTTAACTTATTAACAACAATTGATCAACAACAGTAAACTTGAATATAAAATCAATACAATAATACAAGTTACAATAATGATTGAGAGACACAAATTTCCTTGTTCAGGGCTTCAACCCTAGGAAGCATCAAATCCCTTGTTTTAGGGCACCAACCCTAGGAAGAACCAAATCCCTCGTTTAGGGCACCAACCCTAGGAAGCACCAACTTCCTATCTTCAAAATTTAATCAGTAAAAGACATTAGTCCTTCCTTGCTCCACCCTTCAACCCTTGTTACATAAATATCTTCTCTTTACTTCCTTTGACTTTACTCTTCCTTTTGATCTTCAAATGAATCCCATAGAGACATCTTCTTTCCTTCATATATTTTCATTTATATAGACTTCTAAAGGGTATGATTTGAACCAATGTGTCTTTTGATAATGAAACATTGTACCCCTTCATTTAATTAACACAAATGATAACTTTTATTAATTGATTTTCGTACACCAAATTAGACAGTGATTTTCGTATGACGATTATGGAGTGATGGAAACAAATTTTAAAATTCTACGACATGGGTTTTGTGCAGAACATCTCCAATTAGTTGACATAATTGGCGATTTCCCCAAAAAATGTACGAGGTGGTAGGTACGAGCGGTTCTTTGAAGGAAACTTGCCTAGATTTTCCTTTCGTCGTCGGATGTCAGATCAACTTCAATACATTTTACTTTTTCATGAATGTCTAAATCAACCTCCATATATATCCTTTGTTGGTGACTATTTAAACTAAACTTGTAAACATTTTACTTGATGGTGGATATTAAAATCGGTTCCCTCTCAGCTGCTAGTCATTAAAGATTTGACTGGTCTCACCCTTTTATTTTTCATATTTGCTTCCTCATTCGACCTACACACATCTTTTTGGTTGACTCAACGAGGAGAAATTTCGAATTGAGAGACTCGACTTTGGTCGTCTCGACTTGCTTTGGCCAACTTGTATTTCCTGACTCAATTTTCTTTCGATGTCGATCTTTGGGGTAATTTACTTTACTTCTACTCATAACGACTTGACTTAGAGAAAAACCGACTTGAGTAATTTGATTTTAGATTGACTTGAATTGCTTCAGTTTTGACTTCTTCTACTTATCTGACTTCGACCTTCGACTTCTTCGACCTCTTCAACCTCTTTTATTTCGACCTCTGATTTCTTTGACTTTGACCTCTTCGATTTCGACCTCCAATTTCTTTGACTTCAACCTTCGACTTTTTTCAACTTCTTCAACTTCGACCTTTTTCTTCGACTTCTTCGACTTCATCTTTTTCAACTACTTCGACTTCGAATTCAACATATACTTGATCCTTTTTGTATCAATTCCAATACCAACTCCATGCCCAACATTGACCATATTGGTCCTCTTTGTCATCAATGCCAACCCCATAATACTAGGTCCAACAGTGCTTGCAATCCGTAAAGTACATGCTATAGTATATGGTAATGCCTTATTTTCTCATATTGATTTGTCTTTGAACCACATTTTAAAACACTTAGAAAAATATTCTCTTATCCATTTCCCTTTTCCATTTTTCAAACTCAATGATTCAAACCAAACTTCTTTTGAAAATGGACAATACACAAAAATATGATTTATAGATTCTTCAATTGATTTGCACAATATACACCTACCAAGACCTTGCCATGTCTTCTCTTTGCAATTATACCAAGTGAGAACTTTATTGGATAAAGCCAACCATAACAATATCCTTGCTTTTAGAGGGCATTTCAACTTCCAAAATAACTTCCACCATCACTTCTTTTCTCCTACATATTCTTCTTCCATCCTTACCTCATATCCCAACCTTGTTGTGTAACTCCCAAAAGCTCTACTTTTGGACCATATAATTTCATCATCCACATTAGTTAATCTAATGGCATTATGTTTCAACTTGATTATGTATTTGTAATGTACCCTAGCCCAACCGAGGAACATTACGTGTAGAAAAACAAATTAAATCGTAAATATTTTCTGCTAATTAAACTCTTGTAGCTTACTAGCTACAAATCACACACAGATTCAACCATTTGGATCATACCATACTCTAAATGAATCTAACAACATAAAGATAACTATGAATTTAATTGTTCAAGCAACAACAAAACACCCAACATTCATCTAAACCATTTAGTACACAACGAAATAACATGAGAATAGAACAAAAACACTTATTTGTTAATAATTAACCCACTGGCTGCATATGAAAGATGAACCTCCCAACCATAAGCAGTGTTGTTCATTTTCTCTCAATAATAGGCCACCCCCGAGTTGAGGCTATGAGTCCACAAGGAGATCCGACCAACTGACTATCCACTCTCCATGCACAACAACACCAAAAACCAGGTTCTTCTCCCACAATAGTTCCAATCCTCTAGCTCTCTCTTCTCCACATCCTACACTACCGAATGAATGTACCCCCTTCACTGTTCACAGTCCCTCGGGTCGTACCATTTGTTTATTAGGGCCTCTAGTGAAATCGGTTGTCTAGGAATCTCTTAGTTGGGGACTCTATGAACTCTCAGCTACTTCATGAGTTCTCACAACAACCTTCACAAGGCTCTTGACTCATTTCCTCAACATGAAAATGCACTATAGGCTTACAACTCGATTTATAGGCACACATGCCTCTTTTCCAGCATAACCACAACCCATTAATGGTTTCCTTCAAGCACATCATGGCTAGGACTCTTCCCAACACTCAACTCCTCTCCTCCTGCCCAAAATCTACTTGTAAAACTTGTCTCCATTCTGTATACAAATTTTGCCTTCTTCTCCCTTGCTTGCTTGACTCTCACTCTTCCAAAAGATGATTGTACTTCAACCCATGCTCTCCAATAACTATGAGATGTGACTTTTCACACCCACCCTCTTACATGAGTTAAATGATTAGATTTGGGAACACTCGACAACAAATACAAGGTTATACACAATGATAATAATTCCAGGAATGTGGGTTGGATTAATACCTATGAATAATTCCCCCTTGGATCCCCTCTCTCTTGTGGAATCATTGCCCCCCATCATTTTCGTCCCTCTTGTATCACATCCAACAAATATTACTTTATTCATTATTTCAATGTTCATAATACAAAATTCACCCCCTGACCACATTAAATTAATAGAGGCTCTTTGCCCTAACACATTGGCTCACCACCCTAATTCACATTTATTACATTATAATTTGCGGGGATTAAAACTGAGGATGTTTCAATATTACTACCATTCTTATGCTAGTTCCCCTTGAAATCTAATTGTTTTCCAACCCCTCATCCATATGTTATTATTATCTTGATTCACTACATTAGAAATACTATAAATATTTAGATTATGAAGTGCTTTCTTTAATGGGTCAATGAGTCTAAAGGAACCTATACAACACATCCATGGACCCTCACCAATCTTTACTTTGTTCTCTCTTCCTATCTTCCACATTAGCCACTTCCCCAATAATGGAAATGCTTTCACTAGATCTTTCTAGATAGTCGAGCCTCCTCCCCAAGCCTTCACCACTTTTATAGTCCAATCCTCCATTGTTCTCGGGGCAATGTATTTGAATTTCATAATTTTTTCCCACAGAGCTTGATTTTGCATCAATTTCCATAGAATTTTTTGTAGCCAAGGCTTGGCCAAACAAGTGTATATTCTTCAAGCCCTAACCTCTTGCCTTCTTGGGCTTTGCCAATTTTTTCTATTTGACCAGAGGTATACCTATTTTGATCTTTTTCATGTCCGCCAAAAACTAAAACATTTTTTCTTGTTTTTTCTAAAATGCCTTTTGGAATGTGAGTTAATAGATAAGAATCCCCTTAAGAACAATTTTAACTAAAGTCAGCCTACCTCCTCTGGAAAGCCATTAGTAACACCAATTTGTTACCCTCCCTTCGATCTTCTCATAAAGCCAATACCCATCGTTCTTTTTATAATCACTAGTTGTTAAATAAAACCCTAAATATTTTAGCACATCTTCAAAAGACATTGAATTAAATGAGAATACTTATTCACACCTTTTTTTTAATTCTTCCCCTGGACATTCATCTTCATTCCTATAGCATTGTGATAAAAGTCTAAAATTTCCTTATATGTCCCAGCTTCCCTTAGTNAGCAGAGATGGGGATCACGAAGGAGACGGTAGAGACGTCCTTGACCACAAAGCTGCAACCAACTTACCTGGTCAGTGTTTTGTTTTTTAATATGATTTTAGAACAATTTGTAATTCCACTGGTTTGGGCTTATTCTGTGTGATGGGGTGTCGCAATTCCTCGTAATTTGCTTCTTTATTTCATTTACCCCTTCTTTGATAAGATGCAGCTCGATGGTATTTGGGGGCGCTGTGGCTGTTCCAAATTGTTATTTGGGGGGTTTAAGACTGCTGTCATGGATCTACTCATGAAATTTGCCAGTGGACTTTATGCGGATACTATCTAGGTTTTTTTTTCATTCTTAGATTATGTTATGCAACCTTGAAACCTCTTTTCAAGTGGGTCTCTCTATAACCTTGGGCTGTCTATCTCGCTGTGGTCTTGCAGTAACTTGCAGAGGGTGCCCTTGGAATAACCCAGGTTGAAATCTCGGCCCTTTAGGTGCCTTCGAGTGGGTGCCCTAACGATAACCGATGTTAAAATCTCGGCTCCTCAGGTGCCGTGGGACACTGGGAGGTAGTGATCGAACGCGTGGAGCTTGCATTGCACTCCCATGCCCTTATGAATCAGACTCCGGAGTGCACTTCCATGTCTGTCTCAAGCCCAGCCATTTTTTCCGTCCGTCGATCTGTGGTCTAGCAGCAACATGGAGTGGTTGCCTGCTGATAACCCAGATTCAAATCCTGGTGGACATGCTCCCACCCTGCGTGGTGTATTGCCAAGTGTGTCTCATTAGTGGTTGTGGTTTGTCTTGTCTTAGTTAGAAGCTCCGGTATGTTGATAAGTGTTCTAGTCCATATTCCAATTAGTGGTGCAGGCTGCAATTAATCTAATATCTGCCAGCTTAATACTGGCATCCTCATTCTTGATAATAATAAAATTGCTTGAGGAACAATTTTTTTTAAACCTGGCCCCTGAGTATGTTATAGCAGTTGCCCAGACATACATTTCAGTAGCAGACCGCTTCGAAATATAACCTCTACCATAAAATTTGAAATAGGGCAGGCAAATTAAGATAGGCAATTCCTAATTTTGCTTTGCAAAGCGATCTGTTATATGCTGAAGATCTTGGGCCCCTGAGTATGTTATAGCAGTTGCCGAGACATTTCAGGAGCAGACGACTTCTAAATATAACCTCCCCCCATAAAGTTTGAATTAAGGCAGATTAAGTTAGGTAATTCCTAATTTTTCTTTGCAAAAAGATCTGTTAGGGATAACTTTCATTGAAGTCAATTAAACTCTCACTGCTTGAAGTACCCTGATAGATACTTTGAGAAATTATTTATGCTCTGTTTTATGTTTTTTGTAAGTACAAAATAGAGAGCTTGTATTAATATACACTGGGAGGTCATGACCTGCATGCACATATTATGCATCCAAGCCCACCCCATGTTCTTCTTAAGGCTTGCTAATTCGTACAATGGTTTTGAGATTAGCAGTGGGGATCACACTGTTGGTCAAGGTTCAAATCTCATGGACTCTACCCAATACTTTGATCAGGTTCTGTTTCCATGGGCTGTTCTCCACATAGAGATAGGGGGTTGAATTTATGACACTAGTAGGTCATGACAGACGTATGCATATACATATTATGGACCCAAGCCCACCCCTTTTCTCCTTAAGGACTTAGAAAAGTCAGTTGGGCTGTGGTCCAGCAGTAAACCGATGGGAGTTTGCCTCCACTAGACCAAATTCGGTTCTTAGTGTGTTGGTGCTTGAGCCTTGCATCCACTTTCATCTATGTGGGGAGTCTCAGGGATTGGCTCTACTCCAGTCAAAAAATGGGGAGTTTCTGTTTAAAAGAAAATACATGTACTGGGCCTAATTTTCAATAGCTGGCCCTTACTCCGCTCATATCATGTAACAGACTTTCCTCCTATATAAGACCAGGCATAATCTCGACTGTGAAGTTTATCTATGACAACAGAGTGGCAATCCTATTATCGGGGCCTGACTTTTGTCATATGGCTCTTCGTCTATTTTCAAAATTCTAATGATCATTCTTTTGAGGTAAACAGTGGATTCATACCACTGGATTCCGAAAAGAGATTTGCCAAAACAGGTCTACATATACAGTATTGTGACGTATGACTAGACTTATAACAACATGCAGCAAAGAAATCTGATAATTCAGCAATCTTGTTTCCTTATGTATGTTCTTAATTGATGTCTAGTGGCTTGAACTCCGTACTAGCAAACTGCTGGAACACATCATCATCGTTGTGGAATCCCGTCAGCCTTTTGATGCCTATCTTGTGGAGGAGGTACTCAACAATGATATATCGAGAAGCCACATGCTCCTCCAGCGCCCTGAGCTTCCTAAGAACCACTGTTTCCTCTGAATTCTTAGGATCAGGTGCCTTCTCCTTGCTCGCCTGGGAAAAAACTTGGACTTGAGCTTTCAACTCCACCATACTGCTGGGTAGGTCATTGACCATTCCGGCTAACATGTATTTGACTGCTCACTAGGATTCAATAACCGCCTTAAAAAATATTATTGTTTTCGTATCTTTGGGACCAACTGGTGAGACCAGAAAGGATGTTCCATATCCCCTCTCTCCTTTCTTTCACAAATTGAACTACCATGTTGCCAATCTGCAATCTTGTCTTTTATTGGTGATGGGTGGCAAAAGACCAAAAGCTTTCTTGTGCTGTATTTCAATTTTGAGTTGCTAAAAGCTAATTTTATCCTGGCCATGTCTAGATATTGGGTGGCGTGAAGCAATTTTTTGTTTTTTACTCTTGTATTAATGCATTATTTGTCAGGCTGGAATGACCAGTTTTGTGGTTTTTCTTTCTTTAGTTCCGTCTCCATTGCCTTACGCACTAAACGATGGACATGTAGGATTATTATTCAAAATGATTTTTCGAATAAATTTCTGCCATTGTGAATCCTGCGGCGGGTGTCTGCCAAGCATTACAATATGGGTTTTTTTATTGATTTTGTTTGATGCTAAATCATGTAGTAAGTTTAACATTCTCAAATGGCTTTGCTTTACATTCTTCTGAGTTCGAGATAAAGTAGATTTGATATTTTCTAAAAACATCTGTTTAGGATTTCAGGTCCCAATCTTACTGAGAATTAAGGTCAGAGAAAGCTTCTATGGTCTCCCTATCCTTTTCTCTGGCCGGAAATCTCCATCCTGTTTGCTCATAATTAATGGAAACGAAGAGACCAAAAATATCGCAGGTTGCATTTTTTTTTATAAATATACTCGCGAGTTTTTTTAATGCTACTCACTGCATATTATATATTTTGTATGGTGCAGAATGTGATCGATACATCTGGAGGGTAACTTTCCTGAACCTTGGATATGTGATTTCTCTGCCGTAGCTTGAGCATCTCCCTCATATCTAATATCTGTTTTTTTGTTCATTAAAATAAACAAACCTTTTTTCACTTGTACGCTCAAAGTCGGTTTAAGCTATGGAATGCTGTTTATTTGGCACTTGTGACCTTATCAGATGTGGCGCAAGCTTTTCAATTGAGGTTGCTTCGGCCCAATTTGAAGGGAAGAAGCTGCTTGAGCGGCATCGTATGGTAAATTCAGCACTTGCAGAAGAATTAAAAGAAATTCATGCTCTTTCCATAAAGAAGGCAGTTACTCCACAGCAGTGGCAGGACCTACAGGCTCAAGAAGTCCCTCCAGCTAATCAGTAGCTGGTTCCAGTTAATTTTAAATGTTTCCTTGTAAACTGCTATATCCTTTTCTGATATAATTTGGTATCAATGCATAATAAAAAAATGAGAAAATTGTTGAGGGCCAACCTTGTTGTATAAAATTTAAGAAAAGCAGAAGACGTTATAGATTATTTAGAGACATCAAAGCCATATAAATAACCATGCCTAGGAGTTCTCAGGCTTTAAGTAAATCAATTTTTCCTATTCACGGGCTGTCTTTTGATTGAAAGGAACTCTGCCTTTGTACAAGTTAATTTATATCTATTTTGATTATATTTATACTTTAACCTTCCCGGTTATGTTTTTTCTTTGCTTTTCAATATACTTTTATTATGGTATATACGATAATCTTGCTGGTTTTGTTTTTTATATACAATCTAGTTGTATGTTAGCTCCCAATTTTTACTTCCCTCCTTTTTATATTGAGAGATCAAGATTTGACGAGCTTTATTTCTTTTTAAATTTTTTTCCCAAGGAAAATCTTGTTGGGAAACCCAACAGATGTTTCCCCACTTTTGTGGATAGCATCCCTAGTAAACCTGTTGGTGTAAACTAGTGCACCTCACCTGGGGGATTCTAACTGAGCACCTGCTGGCATGTAACTAGCCAAATGCCCAGCAACATTGGTGATAACTGGTTGAGCAAACCCCTTGGGCTTTTATTTCTTTCTAACTATGTGTTAAGCTTAAATGATTTCTTGTTTTGATAAATCACTGACTTCAAATTCAATTTAGTGTTAGTAAAGCAGAAACTCTTTATATTTCAGTGACACAGCATTTTTGGATTTTTAGAAAATAGCATTCAAATATTCTCATCTAAACCAAACAAACATTGAAGCACATACTGACTGAACTTGCCAGTTGCCCCATCAGGCGTTTTTAGACCAATTGGCAATGGTATTAAATCCCGCCCATTCCCTTTAACCATAGTAGCATAATTCGAGTACGAATATGGATACGAATTTGATTTGATACGGAAATATACGTAACGAAAAAATCTAGTACGGATAAAATACAGAAGTAGGTTACTTATAAATTTAAAAACATGTATTTTTCAAATCCCAATTTTTTTAAAAATATACATCAACCATTGAAGATGTTCAGGTAACATTGATTATTCATTAAAAGCAACTTGAAACATATTTTAAATTTAAAGCACAACATATCATATACCATTGATTATTCGATTCTCGAGGGTGATCTCGATTCTCTGCCTCCGGATTGACGAGTCCCTGAATCATGATTCGAAGTATCAAGGCGGGGAGTATATTTATAACAGTTCATAACTTCATTATAATGAATTTTCAAACATTACAGGTCGGCTGGTGGTCCTCGAAGCTCGGAATTTTCAAACATTACAGGTCGGCCAGCGGTCCTCGGAGCCCATATCCATACATATAGCCGAATGTTCGACGAATTCCATACGCATTTGAAATTTCCGTACAGGAAACCTCAATTTGGGTGAATTATGCTACTATGCCTTTAACCCTATAAACCCTAGAACTAGGCTAAAGTTAAAATGTCTTCCTCTTCCTATGCTTTTTAATCCATGGAGTTCAGATAGGTATGCTATCACTTATTTTCTGTCATGCTAAATAAACCTCTGTGGGAATGAAAGCACTAGTTTTTTTGCTATTTGGAAAACTCATTCGTACTTTGGGTACAGATTCTATGTATTATTTAATCTTTATTTGTTGAAATTAGGTTTGTTTTCATCTTTAATCATAAGCAATCTATAAAATATTTAGTTTGAATGCTATGCATTGCCCTTTCAATCCTTATCTGACATCAAGTTTTATATAGCAATAATGTAAGGTCCAAACTGGGGGAGGCTACTTGAGTAACATTGCATGGGTATGCATTGACCTTCAATCCGTACCCATTGATAGCATGCTTGTTAAGGTTTGTTTTTGTGTCATGATAATGATCTTTTTTGTCTGAACTTATGGAAAGACATAGTTTGTAATTCAAGGAAAAACGAGAAAATTCAACACAGCCTGCCTAACCATCGAAATTGCAAAAGGTTAGAATCTAGATATTCGTTAGACCCATGCAGTTTGGGAAACAATGTCTCCAGGGATCATGGATCATTTCATTTGTGGATTTTTATGGCTTGAAAGGCGATTCTTATGTATCACGTTTCTTTATCTTGCACTACCTTTAATTTTCTTCTTCCTTTGGCTTTGGTTGTCGCATCACTGCATTCAGTTGATGATGCAGATCAGCCATGCAGATTCATTCAAAATGTTTTGTTTCTGTTCTCTTTGCCCATTTAAGAGCTTTATCCTCTTTCTAAGCACAAAAGATAAGATACTCCGAGGAAATGAGAGAATGCAGATTCATTTCAGTGTTTCTGAACCAGTATCTGTTAAAAGCACAGTAGCAAATGAACTAGCATACTTGCACAGTCAGGATCCTATGTATTTTTGGTTTTCTAGCAAGGGAATTGAACTCCTAACCTGTTAAAATTCCGTAACGCTATCTTAAATTCAATTTCCTCTTCCTGCTGGTGCTTGTTGCATCTAAACTTTTGCTGTCTAGGTTGTAGTGACTGAATACACCTCATGATTGGAAGTGTATCGTTTTTACAATTCAAGCTTTGTAATATATAAGGCCTTTGACTTGCTTGAACAGTTATGGATGTGATATATTTTTAGAAAAAAATGTGGCGGATTTTGTTTAGTTTCCCTTTGTAAGTGACCGTTGTTCTGTGCTAATTTGTATATTATGCTGCTATTATCTATAATCCATGGTCACATAGCTGTCACTGAAGCTCTCTACTACTGTCAAAATATTTATTTTATACCCGCATTTTTCCCCAGAGAAGAAGCGTAAATTTTATTCAAATAAGAAGGATAAACTTTACATTTTGTAGAATACTTGTGAGGAAAATCACAAGTATTTCCTGCTCTCTGAGATGAGCCAGGTGCTGATAGAAGGTTTCATAAAAAGCAGAGAACGTTACAACTCCCTTGTAAAAAAACAAAGATCCGGAATATAGCCAGTGTGTGGCTGTATAGGGGTATGCCAGAATATATACTAATCATCACAGGAAGTTACATAAAAACGACTTTATACTGGGCTAGTTACCAAGAAAAAGCCACCAGAATTTTTTTTCCCAGTTTACACAGATAAAGCATCTGGAAGATCTGATCAGAAAACAGCCCATAGTATGGCAAAAAGCTGATGCTGTGGGTATAAAAAAGATCTCAAAAAAATTGGTGAATACCATGCCAAAACAATGGAGATGTACCAGGGTCCCCTGTAGCCTCTATGAATGCTCTGTGATAGTATTCGTAGCCGGCCCTGTCGTTTTCTTCAGAGATTAACCAGGTCCCATAATCCAGTTGAGTGCCCTCCTTAGAGAGCGCATCGGCTGTCCTGTTACGTTCCCTGTAAACACGATGAGCTATAAAAGAGTCAAATGTGGACAAGATTCTCTTAACCTTTTCCGTTCAAATAGGCCCACCCACTTCTTCTGCGTGAAGGCAAGGTTCAATCATAATGACCGAGGATACTGCATAGGTATTTACTACAGCTTTTGCTTTTATGCTTACCAGTAAGATTGCTACTAATTGTGGAAGAACTGAGTATTCCGGATCCAATTCATAACAAGCATGGAATACCCTAAGATTTGTATGGAAGTAACCCCCTTTTCAAGTGCCAGGAGAAGAATTAGCTTAAGGGACATTAATTCCGCATAGTTGTTGGTGCAAGGGCCCAATCCCATTCTAACTTTGAAGAAGTGTTTTTTTGATAAGTGTCAGAGGGCACCTGCCCCACATTTTTGATTATGTTCCTGAGAAGCCCTGTCAAAGAAGAGCCACGAGCCACGACATGGATAGCTCAATTTGTTCTGCTTCAATAACATGAATCGGATCATTACCTTTTACCTGAGGGAAATGGGAAAGAATGCCCAATCCTTGGGCAGTAGTAATTTCTGGAATGGAGGGTTTGTCTTGAAAGATGGCTGCATTCCTCGCCAACTATATTCCCCAATTCACAATGAGAGGCAAGGCTTTGATCCTTTTGTAGCTTGGGGAAATGACCCAGGTCTGCCATGTTTCCTCAATCGATTGGCCATCTCAAACACACTGCACGCCCAAGCGAGAAGAGCATCATTTCCACACCTGAATGGCATATGGACATAGCATGAAAAGATGCATCGGTGTCTCATCATTTGCCTTGCATAAAGGGCACCACCCAGGGCCTTCTATATGTCTTTTCTTCATAGAGTCACATGTGGGAAACTTGTTATTGATAAGACACCACATAAAGATACAGGTTTTTAATGGGCATTTTAGCTTCCAGAGGCCTTTTCCACCACCATTTAGGCTTCCTGAGATGATGTTCCAAAATTCGCTAAATGTACCCAAACTTGGGGGTGTAGGCCCCATGACGCGCATGAATCTAGACCAATTCATCTGCACGATCAGTGAGTTGGACATGGGAAGAAATTAAACCTTTGATATAATGTTTCCATCAGATGACTTGGTCTCCTTCCAAACCTACTCGGACTGGTGTTTTCCAACCTTGATTCTAGATAGAGGATCTGGCTGGGTCAACAATTTGATTCAGGTGGATGATTCCTTGGATTTGAAGGGACTCGATTAAATCTGCAGGAAGGATGTGATTTTCCCCACTTCTAGGCCAAGGGTCTGAGCCTATACACACCTTTGTTCCATTCCCGATCCGCCAAGCTAATCCTTCACCAATGACAGAAAGAATTCAGTGTAGCTTTCCATATGATAGAGCAACTGGGATTTTGCTTGATAGGGTTCCTGATCGAGTCAACCATTGATTCTGGATGTATGTATTTTTGAATAACAACTGCAGTCCACAGGTTTCTAGAGTGAATGAGTCGCCAACAAAGTTTGGCTGCCAAAGCCTTTGAAAAGAGAAAGATGTTTTTAAGCCCCCAACCGCCCAACAGTTTTGGGATATAGCCAGATGTTTCCATTTAACCCATGGAAGGACAAATTTTTCCCCTGAGCCGGCCCACAAAAATTTGAAGCATACTCTAAGAGCCTTTTCCAGCACTCCCTTTGGAATCCATGCAAGGGACATCCAATACACCGGAATGGCTTCCAACACAAACTTGACCAAGACCAATCGTCCTGCCCTGGATAACCAATGAAAGCTCCATGATTGTAGGTGCTTTTCCAACTTTGAAATAAGCCATAACCAATCCACTTTCTTATAACAATTTGGTTTTAATTGAAAACCCAGGTATTTGAGCCCCTCATCTAGATTTTGTGATGAATAAGGGAAAAGAGAGGCATAATATTTAGTCTCTTCAACAGACATGTTGATAAAAGAGAAAGAGGACTTTCGATCATTGATAACCATGCCTGTTGCTCGTCTAAAAAGCTCCAAGAGGCGTTGGAGCTTCTCCGCCTCTCTGCGAGTCCCATTACAGAAGATTAGGACACCATCCACGAAAAGAAGGTGCATTATCGAAAAATATTGGGAGATGTAGACCCCATGAAATCCTCCTTTGTCTTTTGCAGTTGCTAGCAACCTGCTAAGGTCCAACGCTACTAACAGGAAGAAGAGTGGGGATAAAGGGCATCCCTATCGAAGACCACGCTCTGCCTGAAAGAAAGGTGAGGTTGCACCATTTATCGGCACTGCAAAAGAGACAGTGGTAATACAACCCATGATCCAATTGGTGAAGGGCACTTCAAAACCCAAGTGTGTGAGCAACAACCTGATATAGATCCAACTGAATCTGTCATAAGCCTTCGAAAGATCAATTTTCAAGACAACCCCTTTGTCATTTTTTAACCTTTAAACTGTGGATGACCTCTTGTGCTACACCAATGGTATCATGGATTTGATGACCTTCTAAGAAACCGAACTGCTCCTGAGAAATGGTCTCTGAGAGTATCTCTTTGATCCTCCGAGAAATGACTTTTGCCACTATTTTATAAATGGAGTTGCATAATGAGATAGGCCTAAAATCATCCATCGAGCAGGGTTTGTCCGACTTTGGGATGAGGGCAATGAAAGTAGAATTGAAAGGTGCGTGCATGTGCCCCTGGGAACGAGACTCTTCCACCACTTTCAATAGATAATTACCAATAACCTCGTACAACCCCAAGTAAAATTCAATAGACCAACCATTTGGACCAGGGCTCTTGTCCTTCTGAAAACTGCGAAGAGTCTTTTAGTTCTTCCTCGGTCACCACCCTCATAAGCATCCTATTGCCCTCTTCATCAACAAACCTTGGAAAGAAAAGGGCAAGCTAAACCACATCCCCAATAGAAGCTCTAAGATCTGCCTTGAAGATATTTCTAAAATGATTTTTTCCTAAGGAGGCCAGGCCTTCAAAGGAGGAGACCTCTCTACCATCTGGGCCCTGTAAACTCCAAATGGTATTGGTTAGTTTCTAGCCTTTGGCATAGGCCTGAAAAAATTTAGTGTTCTCATCATGATACTCTAGCCAAAGGGCCCTGCTTTTCAACCTCCACATCGCTTCACAATCCTCTAGAATTTTTCTTCGATCTTTCTCCAAAGAGATGAGGCGATCCTTGGAATCAATGGAGAGAAATCCCCCACCATCAGCGTCATACATATTATGGATCTCTCTTTCAATTGCCACAAGAGCATGGCCATCCCTTAGCTTCTTTGCATGAGCCCATTCCTTTGTGGTTTGCTTAACCTTCTTTAGATTCTCAGCAAATTGCACTACCACCGGTCTATCTGGATTGATCTAGGCCCAATTATCTTTCACCAATTGAACATAACTCTCCTTCTTGAGCCAGCCCGAATTAAATTTGAAAGGGCTAGCTGGTTTATTCATTCCACCTGCCAATTCCAAAAAAGTAGGTGAGTGGTCGGACTCCCCTCCACTACCCACCCATTGTCTTAATAGAAGAGGCAATTCCAATAGATCATTGGAGAGCAAAAAACGGTCCAATCTTTTAGCGATGCGATCTTCATTGGTCCGTTTGTTCCTCCATGCAGGGCTAAGCTTAACAGGGGCTATGTCACACATCCCATGGCTTTCCAATAGATGACTGAAGAATTCAGATAAAGGATCTGCTCTAGCCCTGGGTCCCATGCTTCAACCATTCCAAGAGAGAAATTGAGATCTCCCCCTAATATTAACCCATCATGCTGAATGAAAGATTTCTTAAAAAGGGCCTCCTAGAAAGGGATTCGCTCCAGATTAGGCCCATATATGTTTAAAATTCTGAGCCCCCTCCCTAAATCCACAGAGAGAACATCAATACCCAAACCAGAGTCAAAGCCCCAAGAATTGGTAACCTTTATTGAACGAGGGTTCCATCTGATAATCAAACCACCAAAGCGACCTCTAACATCCGCTCCAAAAAACTTCCATGATTTCAGGAGAGAGTCCATACAAGAAGAGACAACTTGCCCATCCCCCAAAGTTTCCTGTAGGAGGAGAATATCAGGTTGATTTAAATCCACCAG
>ML797755.1:460051-476463 GCA_009831015.1 Picea engelmannii
ACCTTCAGCATGAGAAGAATAATTATGCAATTGAAAATACTTCCTCATGCTTAGCAACCATGTTTCGACATCTTCATCCTTCTTGTGCTCACCATCAAATGTAGGAGGTTTGATTTTGTTCATTTCTCCTCGCAGCTCATCCAACCCAGATCTCTTATACCATCTGACATGGGATAGACTTGAGCTGTTGCCTGCTCTCTTATGGGAATGCCTATGGGGATGATGGTGATGTCTACTAGCACTTTTTACTTCTCCCTTCTCCTCTGAAGATTTGTGACTCTCAGATCTACTTGAGTCACTCTCCTTAACCAATTTCTTCTCTATTCTGTTCAAACCTTCCAATAGCTTCATGTTGAAGTCATCCTACTGCTCTTTGGCTTTCATAAGCCTTTCATTATCAGCTTTATGGATTTGGACATCCTTCTGCAAATTCTTAATGGTTTCAGCCATATTCATATCTTCATTCCTTTCTTCTCTATGTTTGTTGGAGTTCGTTCCTTCCATGCCCAAATGGACATCCATCCCTCTGCTCTTCTCTGGATGACTGTAATTCCCCTGTGCCTCTTCCATTCCTATGGACTCTGCACTGGTCTGACCTGATCGAGTTGTTGTTAATTTTGCACAACGTGCAACCATCGAAACTAATCAGACTGACAAATCAACAATTCATGAGAATATGCACCATTTCGATTCAACATACACATCAACATTATCACTCTTGGTTTCCTGGTGTTATCACCACGACAATTCTAGATAAGACCCAAGTCTCGAGAACGCTGACGCACAGTGCCTTCCGAGATACAATTGCGCAAGAAGGTGGTTTTGTCGAAACCACTTTTGCCAAGACACGGTATTACGTGTCTCAACATGTCAAATCCACCACTCGTGGAGTGGGCGACGACTAGTCAGATCACCCTGCTTCATTCGTTCGGTACTTCACAACCATGTGACATTAGCTGAACACCACCATGTAACAAACTCAAAAGATAATCATTCGAAATGGATTGGTCGAGCATGGAAACCCAACGCTCGTTGTACGTAATTTGTCTGTGCTTCATAACTGGAGTTCCATAATTACCACTCCCCAAGTATGAAGATATCTGCGTATCCATAACTGTAGTAATCTTCAAGCTGCTCGACTCCCTGCTCTCTATAAAGACACATTTCGTTTGGTTAGAATCTTCTTTAAAGGCGGAGATCACTACACTGAAGTAAGTCTTCAACTAAGATAAACATGTTTCAATGAATTTTGAACAACCGGTAGCAGAGGTAAAGAGTACAAGATATGATAGGCCTGTTCTTCAACGACCATTTTTACAACAGGTTAACTGCTGTCATCACCCTTTTGTAATTTTGTGATTAATATGATTATATAAATACAGAAACAGATTTTAGACTGTTTTATTACAATTTCTATCTAGTGATGTTATGACTCTTGTTTTCTTTTATAATAAGTTTTTCTTGTAATCTTATATTTTATTTTCATCTGTCTAAATCGGAAGAAATTAAAATTCGGACTTATTTTTAATTAATGCTTCAATGCGGTTATGTGTTGATTTTTCTTTTATTATTATGCAATTTAAACTCAGACTCCTTGCCTTCCAAGCGACTTAGCGTGCATTAACTTGACCTGTTCATTTATATTATCGTGCATAACAATATTACAAGGTAAACGCTTTTCCACGCACCTAAATCTACTGTGCATTTCTTCTTCGTCGTACTGACTTCTTATGCGCACTACTCTGGTGTTGTGCACCAATATCCACTACACACAGTTTCGATACTGCTCATCGATATTCCACATGCATTTTCGTCCTATGCATGCACCATGTCAAGTTTAACATATTCCTTCGCGCTCAAATATCTGCGCACACTACTGAATACACCGTCGCGAAACAACTTATACTCATACTTATGCGTGTACCAACAAAAATCCTCTGCATTAAGCAATACTTGTGCACCCCATGTGCACCTTACTATGTGTGTGCTTACCGTGCAAGGCTAATTTCAACGCATGCATCTACACATAATAATATTCCGCGCGGCGCCACAATTTACCGCGCACACTGGCACACCACGGTTTCCCGCGCGGTGCCAAATTTACCACGCGCGCCAGTACGCCAACCTTTTCCAAGGACACTTTATGACTCTAATTCTGGTCACTTTGAAGTTTCTTTTCTATGAATATTCACTTCAATTGCACCCTTCTAGCCCATCCAAGCTCAGTGTTGAACTGAGGCTCTGATACCATATTGTAACGATCCCCCAGACCAATCTGAGGCCGGGGTACGCCACTCCAGAGAAACCACTCACGCTCTGACGCCAGTCGGTAACATTTCCAGCCATCAGGCCGGGCCATGCTACTCTAGGGAACACTTTCGTTCCCATATTGCAGAACATACAGTAGCATACCCAGTAGTCAACTAAGCAATGCCACATAAATTTACTCTTTAGACTGCATGCAACTAAAACATATACATACAACACACTCACAGAAGATTTACATCTAAACATAAACAAACAATTACTTTCTGTAACATAACAGTAATTACCGATATGCATCATTTACAGGAAATTACCCATAAACACACAAGCAATCATGGTCACATATATGATAAAATCGTAACATAGGCATGTAAATAACAAAACAACATATCCATATATCATACAATTGGTACTTATATTAGAAAGACTGTCACCAACTGCTTACAGACCGTCCACGAACCTCCCAGCCATAGACTACACTGCTCATCACTCTCAACAGTGAATCACCCCCGAGCTGGGACTGAACTCCACCCAGGGTAAAGAGATTCCTATCCAGGCTAAGGCTCATGGACAATAGGAAAGACTCCGTCTTAGGTGCTCACTCAACTAACAACCTACAACCTCTCATTCCCCACATGCCTGTCCCACCCAAGGAAGTGTGCCCCTTCTCTGCTCAACAGTCCCTCGGCTGCCCCACTTCCCTTCCAGGGCTTCAGCAACAGGCCAGATCGGAAGTCTCAGAGCACTGTAGTTGCAGTTTAGCACATACGGAAATCGATCCCCAACAATTCTCTCACTCAGAGAACTGCTCACGGGCCTGTCAACCCGCTTCTTCAATCCCGCTCCAAGCTAACTAGGTACACCAACCAAAAAGGATGGGGAAACAGGCTTCGGAAAGGTGAAATGGCTATCTCAAGGATAACAAAATGTATGAGTGAAATGGTCATGGAGTCATTGACTGGATAACTGAGTGTGTTTTGGAATCATTGTGAACTCTTTGTCAAAAGTGATGGTCAGCCTGATGGTCCCCCTTTCCCCGTTTGTAAGGTATATATGAGTCATGTACAAAGTAGGTTCTCTAGCCTTTAACATCTAGGCGAACTGACCTAATTCCAAGACATAAGCATTCCGACTTATAATACTGGCTCACCAGCCTATAATGCATATTATATACACAAAGGTTCGCTGACCTTAATATTGCGCGCACTTAGTTACTGCGCGCTGTATCCTCTGTCTTTAAGGTTGTGCACACCTTAGTTACTACGTGCGGTATTCAGAAATGTGCACATTACATCCCTTTACTGCACAGTATATGCGCGCACCATGCCATGAAAGGTGTATTACAAAAATGATGTCTAAACATCTCACTAGCTTAAATATACTTAGATTATATTTACATTTGGATTCGACCGAGGGATATTACAGTTACAACCTATCTTTACAACTTGATGTATCAACCCAATACTTGAACACAGTCTCTATAACCATACTGCTTCCTTGCTTGCATGAGTGACTGCCATGTATTCAACTTCTGTAGTTGATAGTGCCACTACAGATTGCCTTTTTCTCATACCACTGATTGCTTCTCCAAACAGGTTAAACACATACCCACTTGTAGATCTTCTGCGATCCAAATCTTCAGTCCAATCCACAGATTCAACAAACCCATGTATGTCCAACACTTTATCCAATCCTGGTATTTCTTGGTAGCACAATCCGTAACTAGTAGTGCCACACAAATACCTGAAACCCCTCTTTAATGTTGTCTAATGCTCCTTCCCTAGTTTTGACATATACTTGCTCAAAACTCCCACTACACGTGCAATGTCCGGTTTAGTATAGATCATTGCATACATCAAACTGCCAACTGCACTAGCATACAAAACATGAGACATATCCTCTTCCTCTTCCCGTGTCTTGGTACACTGATCCACATATAACTTTACACCTACAAGAATAGAGACCCTAATCGGTTTACATTCTTGCATATTAAACCTGTGCACTATTGTATCAATATATTTTCTCTGATTTAACCAGAGTTTCCTGTTTGCCCAATATTTTTTAATTTCCATGTCCAAAATGAAATTTGTAGCACTAAGATCCTTCATGTCAAACTTAGAGGACAACTGATTTTTTACATCCTGGATAATCTCTTTTTCGTTTCTGATGAGTAACATACCATCCACATACAAGACCAAATAAACAAGATGATCACCGATTAATTTGAAATACACATAGTGATCCGCTTTGCTCCTTGTGAATTCAAGTCCCAACATGTAAGTATTAAATTTGTGATACCACATCCTTGGTGATTTCTTTAACCCATACATGGAATTTTTCAGTTTGCCTACCAACTCTTTCTTTCTCTTCATAGAAAATCCTTATGGCTACTTCATGTAGATTTCTTTTTTCAGATCTCCATGTAGGAATGTCGTCTTCACATCCATCTGTTCTACTTCAAAATCAAACACAACAACAATAGATAAAAGAAATTTAATTTAAGTTAATTTGACAACATGAGAATAAATCTCAACAAAGTCAATTCCCTCTACCCGAGAATAACCTTTTGCTACTAACCGAGCTTTGTATTTCTCCACTTTGCCTTCTCCTTTCAGCTTCTTCTTAAACACCCATTTGTTGCCAATGATATTTCTTCTAGTTGACAACTCCACTAGATCCCAAACCTCATTTTTTCCAAGGCTGCTATTTCTTTAACCATGGCCTTTTTCCAGAGTTTTTCATCCTCTGAATCCACTGCCTCCCTAACAGTTCTAGGATCATCATGAGTAATAGACAAAGCAAAATTTGAACAAAAATCCTGTGGAGTATACCTTTCCGGTTTCCTTCTTTCCCGAATCGATCTCCTTAATACAAGAGTATGAAAATCTTGTTCTTCTGATTCCTATTCTTCTGTAGAGTCCGATTCCTTCAATTCAAACTCTATTTTTTCCGATTCTTCCTTCCTTGGTAAGACTTTCAGTTTGAAAACATGTTTGATTTCTCTAAATATCACATCTCGGTTTTACACTACCTTCTTAGTTTCTGGGTTCCAAAGCTTACAACCTTTCAGACAATATTTATACCCAATAAATATACACTTTTCAACCTTTTTATCTAGCTTACTCTTGTTTTCTTTTTGAACATGTACATAGGCATCACAACCAAATACCTTGAGATGTGTGGGAGAGGGTTTCTTACCAGTCCATATCTCGTGTGGAGTTTTGTTATCTAGTGCTAATGATGGTGATCGATTGATCAGGTAACATGCAATACCCATTGCTTCTGCCCAAAATTCCTGTCTTAACATGACACCACCGAGCATGCACCTTGCTCTTTCCATCAACGTCTTGTTCATCCTTTTTGCAACTCCTTTATGTTAAGGTGTATATGGAGTAGTCTTTTGCCTTACTATACCGCACTTCTTACATAATTCTTTGAATTCATTTCCGCAGAACTCTCCACCATTATCTGTCTTCAACACCTTAATTCTTTTCTTTGTTTGATTCTCCACAAGAGCTTTAAACTATTTAAATATGTCAAAGGATTTAGATTTATTTTTGAGGAAATATATCCATGTATTTCTCGAGAATTCATCTATAAATGAGACATAATACATATATTTTCCCAATGATGGAACTGACATAGGTCCAAACACATCACTATGCACCAAATGTAAAATTTCCTCTACCCTTGTTGCACCAGAGATGAATCTTACCTGATTCTGCTTTCCATATACACAATGTTCGTAGAAATCAAAATACAGAGAGCAGTTAGACATACCTTCAACCATACCTTTACCGTGTAGTAGTCGAAGACCCTTCTCTCCGGTATGCCCAGTCTTTGATCCCACAACATAGTATTTTCTCCATAGACTATAGGAATTGTTTCTTCTTCAACTCCAATATCAGGAATAATGGAACAATTACACCCATCACTAATACTGCTTCCCTACAACTTATATAGATTTCCAATTCGAACTCCCTTCAACAACACCATTGCTCCTCGAACCATCCTGTAGTTTTTTTTTTCACACATTGTTTTTACCTCTGCATCATCCATTTTGTTTACAGAAATCAAATTTCTGGCCAATCCTGGGATGTGAAGAACACCAGGAAGTGTTTTAATCCTTCCATCCATGAGCTTAAACTTGAATTTTCCTCGTCCTATGATTTTGGTTGTCGAATCATCACATAGGAAAACATCACCTTCATCATACCTTTCATATTCACAGAACCACTCCTTATGAGGAGTCATATGAAAGGATGTGTCCAAGTCAATCAACCATGCCTCATGATCTGCATGTGTGCTTGAAGAACCCAAGTACACGTGCCCTCCTTCCTTGGAGGTTTTTTCTTTTGTAGAAGGAGCATCTTCAAATCCATTCCCTCTCTCAACACTTTTGGATCTACATTGCTTATTGTAGTGCTCTTCTTTTCCACATCTCCAACACACCTTTAAAATTTTTCCAGGGGATTTAGATCTCCCACTCTAGGACTTAGATCTATTTCTTTCTTGGGAGCATCCTCTTGCAAATAATGCATTTGTGCTCTGTCGTTCCATGTTCTTCTCCTTCATCTCCTCCGACAACAAGGATGATACCACATCATCCAAACTTAAATTAGTTGTGTTACTACCTATAGCCACAACTAGAGTATCCCACGAGTCTGGTAAAGAGCACAATAAACCGATACAATTGTCTTCATAAGAAATATTAATATCAACATATTGTTGGGTTGTTGTATTATTTGCAGTGAAAGTCTAGTCGAGGTGAATCGACTAGCGGTCGAGGGTCGAGGTGGATCGACAACAGTGAAGGTCAAGGTGGATTGAAAACAAGTTGAAGGTCGAGGTAGTTGACTGGGTAAAATTGAAGTCAAAGAAATCGACAACAAGTCAACCAACAAGAGGTTGAAGTGCAGGCGTGAGACGACCGACTAGAGACCGAATGAAGGTCGACTGGTAGTCAATTGATAATCCGACATGGAGTCAACTGTAACAGAATCTCATGATTTGCGGGATTTATAACCAATGATCTGCATGGATCTGTAAACATTTTTGGGCCCCAAGTATTTAAGGTTTTCTCTGTTGTAAAGCCTATAAGAGGCATGTTGTAAGGCCGTAAAGTCTAATGCAAAATATGTTATTGCATGAGTAAATTGTACGTTGCTGGTCATGTAGATGTAAGCCGGATTGGTTACAGGGTTGTTCTTGTGCATGAAATAGGGTATGAAGTCGATTGTGTCGTAGCTGTGGACCAAGGTTAGACATGTAACCTTTTATTAAGATTGAATAAGACAACAAGAGAGCATAAAACTCAAGGAATGTTGATTTTCTCGGTTTAGGGTTTCCAGGGTAAAATCTCTGTGTACTGTGTGATTGTTGTGTCATTTACGTTCTTGATTAATTTCTTCTTCTCTTCTGCTAGGTTTAGTGTGGAAGTGTCTCTCATTTCCTGACAAGTGGTATCAAAGGTTTGTCAAGTGGTATTAGAGCTTTGACAAGTTGTATCAAAGTGGTGTTATGCTTTGGTGAGTGTATTAGATCTTGATTTACCAATCTTGAATCTGAGAACTAAACCTTAGGTATAGTAAGAGTTGTAAGTCATAAATTGTGTTAAAGATTGTGGTAAAGAATGGCGAACAGTTCCAGAATAGAGATAGAAAAATTCAATGGCCAGAATTTCAAGCTTTGAAAGATTAAAATGGAAGATCTTCTTGTAGATCGAGAACAATGGACAACAATATGTCGAGGTACCCAACCAATAGGCATGCCGATGAAATAATGGGAGAAACTCAAAAGAAGAGTAAGAAGTACGATTCGACTTTGTCTTGCAGATTCGGTGCTGCTGAATGTCTCAGTTGAAGATTCAACCAAGAAACTGTGGGACAAGTTGGGAATATTATACCAGTCGAAATCTACGGTAAATAAGCTGTTTCTCAAAAATAAATTGTATCTTCTGAGGATGAGTGATGACAGTTCAGTGACTGAGCACTTAAACACGTTTAATACCGTGTTAATCCAGTTATGGTCTATGGATATTAAGATCACTAAGGAGGAGAAGTGTATCATACTATTATGTTCTTTGCCAGACTCCTGGGATATCTTAGTTGTGGCTATTGAGAGTAATACAACCACACTGGTGCTAGAGGACGTTGTTGCTTCTCTGTTGTTGGAAAAAATGAGAAGGAAGAACATGGAAGGATCGACCAAACATGCTCTAGTAGTGAGAGGTCGATCGATAAATAGAGATAAAGGAAAATTCTCCGGTAGAAAGTTCAAGTCGAATGGTAGATCTAAATCTCAGGTTTAGTCAACGTGAATTTGTAGGAAATGTGGTAAAGCTGGGCATTATAAAAAGAATTTTAAGTCGAAGGCAACATAAGTTAGTGCTGGATTCGACGAGAAGCAATCGTCTGAGAGAAAGATAACCCCGAATAAGGGAGGTGATGTGTACCTGGAATCGACCAATACACTGTTAGATCAAGATGTTTGGTTGATCAACTCAGGAGCATCCTATCATATGACACCACATAGAGAATGGTTCTACAAATATGAACGATATGATGGAGGTGATGTGTTCTTGGGGGACAACTCGACAACCAAAATTGTCGGACAAGGAAGAGTTCCACTGATATTGCAGGATGGGAGGAAAAGAACCCTTCTAGGGGTGCTACACATTCCAAGTTTGGAAAGAAACCTGATATCTGGCATGAAGATGAGTGATGCAGGTGTGAAAATTATATTTCAGAAGGATACATGCAAGATGGTAAAAGGTGCGATGGTCTTAATGAAAGGAATTCATATTTGTATCCTATACAAGCTGTTAGGGAATGCCAACTTGAATGGATGCAATAACATCGTTGCTCTTGAAATTGACTCGATTGTGACTCAACTTGACTCGAATCGAGGTAATTCGTTTCAAACTGACTTGACTAAACAGAAGAAAGTCGACCCGACCATGCTATGGCACGAGAGGATGAGACACATTGGAGAAAACAGACTTTGAGCTATGAAAAGAAAATGTATGGTTGAAGGGTTACCTGAATGTGGTTTAGAGGTCGAATTTTGTGGACATTGCATAGATGGAAAACAAAGTCAGGTGAGGTTCCCATCTGGAGCGACAAGGGAAAATGAGATTCTAGAACTGGTTCATAGTGATGTGTTTAGCTCGGTTATAGTGCCTTCACTTGGTGGATCCCTGTATTATGTCTCCTTGATAGGTGATTTTTCCATGAAGACATGGATATATTTCTTGAGAGTGAAATTAGAGGTTTTCGAGAGATTTAGGGAGTTTAAATATTTTGTGGAAAACCAGGCAGAGAAAATGATTAAAGTACTGAGAACTGACAATGGTGGTGAATTTTGTGGAAAATAATTTGATCAGTTCTTTAAGTAGTGTGGCATAGCACGCCAAAATACCACACTAGATACCCTACAAGAAAATGGAGTTTCTGAGAGAATGAAAAGAACATTAATGGATAAGGCAAGGAGCATGCTCAGTGGTGCTGGGCTCGCACAAGAATTCTGTGCAGAGGCAGTCGACACTACAAGATATCTGGTAAATATGTCTCATTCGTCAGCGCTATTCGACATGACTCCACATGAGGTATGGTCAGGTACTAAGCGTTTGATTTCGCATCTCAAAGTATTTGACTATGATGCATTTGTGCATGTTCCCAAGGAAAAGAAGAGAAAGCTAGACAAGAAGGCAATCAAATGAATTTTCATTGGATATAAAGAAGGAATGAAAGGATATAAGCTCTAGGATCCTGCATCAAGGAGAACAATTTACAGTTGGGATGTGGTCTTCAGAGAAGTTAGATCTAAGTCAACGCTTGAAGAAGTTGTTCAGACCAAGAATAATCCTGAGACAATGCAGTTTGAACAGAGGAACAAATAAGATGATTCAGATTAGTCGACTGAATCCGAGGAAGAGGTGGAACAACAAACTCCGGTGGTAAGGAGGTCAGAAAGAATAAGAAAACCAGTCAAAAGTTGTAGTCTTCCCGACTTCTGTTCCGCATTTGTGCTAATTTCCATTAATGATGAGCCCAAGTCGGTTGGTGAGGTAGTTGATTTGGCATAAAATAAACTCTGGAAGGATGCCATGGTGTAAGAGATGGAATCCTTGCACAAGAATGAGACACGCGATTTAGTCAAGTTACCTAGTGAAAGAAAGCCTATCGGTAACAAATGGGTATTCAAGAAGAAGATGAATGCCGTAGGACAAGTCGAGAAGTTCAAAGCTCGACTGGTAGCAAAAGGTTATTCCCAAGTTGAGGGAGTCGACATTGGTGATATTTTTTTCCCTGTTGCAAAACTAACTTCCATTAGAGTACTAATGTATCTGGATGCAACATTCGATCTGGAAATAGAACCGATGGATGTGAAGACAATGTTCCTACATGGGGACCTAGAAGAATAAATCTACATGAAACAACTTGAAGGATTTGTAGTAAAGGGAAAGCAAGAGTTGGTGTGCAAATTGAAAAGATCCCTTTATGGTCTAAAGTAATCGCCAAGGATTTGGTACCAAAATTTTGACACATACATCTTTAGTTTGGGATTTGTGAAAAACAAAGATGATCACTGCATATATTCCAAGGAAGAAGGTGGGCGTTTCATATATGTAGCTTTGTATGTCCATGACATGTTGCTAATTGGAAACAAGATGGATGCAATAAAGGAGGCAAAGAAGTAGCTATCCTCCAAGTTCGACATGAAGGATCTCGATGCAGCTAAATTCATAGAGAGATTGAGCCACTAGAAAGATCTAGTTGAATCAGACAAAGTATATTGAAACAATTCTGAAACGGTTCAACATGTAGGATTGAAAATGAGTGAAGGTACCAATTCATGTGGGAGAAAGGCTAACTGCTGAACAGTGTCCAAAGACACAAGAAGAAATATAGGACATGGCACTTATTCCCTATGCAAGTGCTGTGAGTAGTCTAATGTATGCGATGGTCTGCACTCGACCAGACATTGCCCATGCAGTGGGAGTGTTGAGCAGGTACATGTCGACACCTGGAAAGGAGAAATGGACAACTGTCAAGAGAGTATTTTGGTATTTGTGTGGCACAAAGGACTATGCTATATACTACCAAGGAAGACTTGGAGGTGACAGTGGTAAATTAAATGTACATGACTTTGTCGACGCTGACTGGGTTAAAGATCTGGATCGATGGAGGTCGACCAACGGATATGTCTTCAAGATGTTTGGTGCAGTAATAAGTTGGATGAGTAAGTGACAGATGATTGTAGCCTTGTCAACAACATAAACTGAATACATGGCGTCCACTCATGGAAGAAAATAAACAATATGGATGCAAAGTTTTTGTTCAGGAATTGGGTTTGAGAAGAGAGATACGAAGGTAAGTTGCAATAGTCAAAGCACAATATTTATGGCAAATAATCCTGCTTATCATTCGAAGACTATGCACATTGATGTACAATACCATTTCGTAAGAGATATGGTGGAAAGTAATAAGGTGCTATTGGAGAAAGTAGACACATTGGAAAACATAGCAGACTTGTTGACCAAGTCTATGAGTGTTGTGAATTTCTCTTGGTACAGAGAGGCAATGGGCATTGCTTCCCTAGGTATGCGAATGAAAGTTCAAGAATCTCCTATTTCGGCAAAGAAGACAACAAGTGGGAGAATGTTGGGTTGTTAGATTCTTTGCAGTGAAAGTTTTGTCGAGGTGGATCGACAACAGTCAAGGTCGAGGTGGATCAACAACAAGTCGAAGGTCAAGGTAGTCGACCGGGAAAAGTTGAATTCAAAGATATCGATAGTGAGTCAACCAACAAGAGGTCGAAGTGCGGGTGTGAAACGACCAACTAGAGACCAAATGAAGGCTGACTGGTAATCTGACTTGGAGTCAACTGTAATGAAATCTCAGGACTTGTGGGATTTGTAGCCAATGATCTGCATGGATCTGTAACCGTTTTTGGGCACCAAGTCTTTAGGGTTTTTCTTGTTGTAAATCCTATAAAGAGGCATGTTGTAAGACCGTAAAGGCTAATGCAAAATTTGCTAATGCATGAGTAAATCATAGGTTTTTGGTCATGTAGTTATAAGTCGAATTGGCTATAGGGTTGTTCTTGCGCAGAGAAGAGGGTATGATGTTGATTGTGTCTTAGGTGTGGACCAAGGGTAGAAATGTAACCTTTTATTCATATTGAATAAGACAACAAGAGAGAAGAATGCTCAAGGAATGTTGGTTTTCCCGATTTAGGGTTTCCAGAGTAAAATCTCTGTGTACTGTGTGATTGATGTGTTATTTACGTTCTTGATTAAATTCTTCTTCTCTTCTGCTAGGTTTAGTGTGGAAGTGTCTCTCCTTTTTTGACACATATAATAACTGACTTACCACTATATTGAAGGCATTCCGATGCTCTGTCACCAAGTCTCCATCTTTCATCCTCAGGTTATACAGTTTCTTCCGTAGGAACAATTTGTTTAGCAGGGACTTAGAGTGATACAAAGTCCCCAAATTATCCCATAATGCCTTGGCCATAGCTTCCCCTGACACATTCAATAATACTGAATCTGAGAGACAATCGAATTGTGGTCTTCGCCTTACAATCCAACTTTTTCCAATCTTCTGCTGACGTTCTTGTAGGTGCAATACCTGAATCCACATGGATCCATTGATATTTTCCCACCAACCGATCTTCCATTTTGAGCTTCCACAACTCAACACTTTTTCCATTAAATTTCTTGATCTCTATTTTCAAACTGCTTGCCATTTCTTTTCACCTGAAGAATCAATACCACAGATCTCCCACTGTAACAAGGCTTATTACAGACCCAAGACAAACCCCTAACCACAAAGGTGTCCCCCTAAAGCTAATAATTGCTCTGATACCAAATGTAGATTTTAACCGTGTACAATTTATTACTGCAAATAGATTCTTAATAAAAATAGAAAAGATATAGTGGCACAAAATAAATTAGAATAGATAATTTATGACAAAGTCATAGAGGATCTTTTTTCATCAAAATTCTATTTTCTCCTTGATAACAACATAATACATTCAGTCAAGGGTCCATTTAAGACATGAATGTTGATCTTCATTCCCAAGTGCACTTGTTTGGAGAAGTGAACCTCCACTTTCTTAGAACCAATGCATTTCATTAACTGCTAGTCATACTTGCAAATTCCCCTTCTATGGTTATGTCTATGGAATGTGGGATTTTTCATCAATTAATCCTTCATTAATTGCTAGCCATACCCTAATTCTTCTCTTGTGTTAATTATGACTTGGACTGCAATCT
The DNA here is from genome assembly GCA_009831015.1 of Picea engelmannii. Lineage (NCBI taxonomy): Eukaryota > Viridiplantae > Streptophyta > Pinopsida > Pinales > Pinaceae > Picea > Picea engelmannii. The sequence goes on from ML797755.1 coordinate 473,601, forward strand.
CCCATTTCTCAAGCTCCTCCCATGTTGTCTCTAAACAATGTACCATCAAGCAATAAATAATGCATATCAATCTAGATTCTACTTAAATGTATAAATCTTTCATTTTCTTGACATGTGGCACATTTCTATTGGTTTCAATGTCATTGAAACCCCCTCAAATGAGTTGTATAGGTTGTTCCCTTTCAAATGGGTCTTTAATCGCTCAAAATGGACCATTATAGCCAAAGGTATGCTTGATTGAAATTCATGCTACCATTGCACTCCGATCAATATCTAATCAACCAAAACTATTGGATTCGATGCTTTTTTATTTATACCACATGCACCATGTAAATGCAATCTTTGTTATTTATTTTGAAAAGAGTCAGAGCCCCCTTTTATTCAAGTATTAAGTCCAAACCATACCCTTATTGTCTCTCATCTTCCATGCATAAATTAGTGTTCCATGCCATCGTATCCAGGACCCATCATCATGCCATGTCACTTTCCTGAATGTCACTTGTTGAGTTATTCCTTGTCTCCTTTGATTTAGGGATTTCATAGAGTAGGCTCAATTCCTAGGTGGGATGATCTTGACTTCCCACAACTACAATGAGTTACATGTAGCTGAGCCTTTCCATGTATCACCCTATATGCTTAATGTAGTTAGGTTCATGATGGGAGTCACCCCAAGTTGGAGTGGTATGATCCTTGAAATTCCCCAATTGCGAAGAGATAGTGTAGTGCCCCTAAGACTTCCATAGATCTTCCATAATGGGTTAGTGGTAATCCCACAAAATCCTCAATGATTAATGGATATGTGCCTAATTTCATTTGGTATACTACATATATTTCCTAGAGGGTTAGGGGTAATCCCTCAAAACCCTTAGCTATAAAGGACTTAGTGCTTTTTACTTTTATACTTTGCCTTGGATTAACTATGTGTAATAGGGAAAGGGGCCTCTTCAAATTCAAGGAACACCCTATGTGCAGTTAGTTGATGAAAAAAAATTATGTAGGGATGCAACATCTCTAGTGCTCAACACCCCTACATTCCCATGGTACTAACAAATGTTTTCTACAAGATTACAAGCTCTCCAAGTGGCCTTTGACTACTTTTTTCATTTTTCCATTGTCTTCACAAAAATGCACAGGAATGGTAGAGTTTTCCAAATGACCTCCAATCAAATGTGGCTACATGATCACATGAAAAACCTTCTCTCCTTGGAAACATTCTTCACATCATTGAAACCAAAGGTTAGAATCATCTAAATAACCAATAATGCTGCTGTTGAGCCAATCATAGTATCACAATTTTCACGGGAGGTTCTTATATCTATTTCAACTCCATGGAAACAATATGTTAAAAAAATATGGTACAACAAGAACCAATATCCAATTCTTCTACCAAATCCAAATTCCCCCCAAAAATTCCATAATGATCTAAGAAATTGACTTATGCAATTTCAGGGATAATACTTGGTTCCATGTGAGGACAATGATCCTTGTTGTGGGGTGGTAAGAACTTCAAAATCTATGGTTCAATTAGCATTTCTGAAGTTTAATTTAATTTAATTTATTTTTTTTATATATTCTATGACCACTATTGCAACAAACTTTGCTTTGAAATGTAATTGCTTTGTCCCTTTGAATATCTCCCTATAGTGTCATCATCATGACCAATGAACTATTCTTGTTTTCCCTGTGAGCATTGTTATAGTTGACTTTCTTAAGTGGCTCTTCAAACTCAAACTATGCTACCAACACCAATTTCATGCATATGTAAATATTTGCCACAAAAAAAATTGAAATCCACTATTAATGTTTAGATCCTAAACTTATTTAGATATAAACTCCTCTAACCTACCCTAACCTACATATGACATTGATTGCTAGGTGAAGTCACACTTCTAGTGCAACCATTTAATGACCAAACCATGAACACATATTCTATGATTATGCTTGATGATGCGTCAAAATATGGATATTGTTATATGCTTTTGAATATAGGTAGGCCCCTTAGACCATTTTATTTTAAGGAGTAGGGGTGAAACTTCAAATTTCATACCCCAGAAAAGTTATACTTCAACTTGATGTCTTCATTGTTGCATACTTTTTAACACTGCTTCCATCCATGTTTCAATTCGATATTCATTTGTTCCTATAACCAGGCCGTGGTTAGGAAATATATTAACAACACATCCAAGCAACGATAGAATGGATATTACAATTTTTCCCATCCGTGGTTCATTCAAGAGAGCTAGAAACACATATTGTTGTTTACAAGCTTCAATAAGATTGGACACCATGTACAAAGTCAATGCCAATACAAATATAAAACTTTGCTACTCTCCATCATGGTTACAGAAATCCATGTAGCCCATAGGTTCATTATACATCTCCTCACTAACACAACACTAACATAAATTCCATTCTCCATTTAGATGTTCACTATGCACTATGGTGTCAACAATCCCATGTTCTTGATTCCATATTTATTTTGTTTGTGAAATAAAGTTTAGAATAAAACACAAGGAATTTCTAATAGTAATGTCAACAACGCATATTAGATTGATCTCATTTCTTTCATTGGCTGCCAAAATGATAGATAATTTCCCTATTTCACATTCATAGAGATTGGCATCATACCAATGATGTGCATTGCTAATGATTAGACCACAATCTCCTTGTTTGGATTGTTCTTCTGTAGGCATTGATAAGATCCGAGTATTTTCTACTGCTGAAATTTCAAGGGTGTTTTCATGATGTGATTTGAGATATTTAGTTGTTTCCTTTGGAATTCCATTTCCCACTTTATGCTAATCTTTGTAAAATTATTGTACCATATTAGGGCATGTTCATCTAATGACTACATAAATAACTT
>ML797755.1:477511-506632 GCA_009831015.1 Picea engelmannii
ATTTTACATTATGGTCATTGACTAGAGAAACCAACAAAAAATATTTCATCATGGAAATTTTTGCAACTCAAGGTTTTAATGAAAAACATAAATTTCACCTCTTAACAAGAGGTTTTCCATATCTCAACCCTACAAATTTTCAGCCTCAGGGATGCTATAAAATATAAATAAAATACACCGACAATAGATGATATTTCAATCCTTAGCCACCTCAAACTTCTAGGAAATCCAAGAGAAAATATACCAAAGTGTTCTCATAACTTTCATCCCTCTAGGGCAATCTTATTATGCGTAAACTAGATCTAAAAACTCTTATTTACAACAAAAAATACATAAGTAAAACAACTCTTATATTTTTTATTTTTTAATGTTAAATCACTTAACATATCTGAAAATCAAATATGCAATTTACACAAGTATTGGACAACTGAAAACTTCATTCAAATATTCATATGAGGAAGTTCATGTACATACCATAAGCTTATCATAAGGCTAGTACAATCTGCTAGCTCTTCAAAACCCTAATTAGGGAAAACCAAGAAAATATTGTAGCTCAACCAAGGAGATCCAACTAGCATGAATCTCTCAAGCAAGTCCTCCAAGGAAAGACACCTCTTCCTCTTCTTATTCTTCTTCACCAAATGCAACCTAGTGTTTCATCTCAAAACCATAATTTCCAAATCTCCAAGGGATGAAACCCTAACCCTAGACTTCAAGATACTCCAAGAAGCTTAAGAAACCCTAGTGATTTCAAGAGAGAGAGAGAGAGAGAGAGAGAGAGAGAGAGAGAGAGAGAGAGAGAGAGAGAGAGATGACTAGTGTGCTACTCCTAGTCACATCTCTACACAAGAGTGAATGAGAATGAATAATAAGAATGAAACGATTGAAGGACTCTCTCCTTCCTCTAAATATACGATAGGTAAGGGAGACCAACAATTCATATGTCGAATAATGCCCTTACAAGCAACCTATAATAAGCACACATAGGCTTACACACATGAAGTGCTACACCATGTCAAGCTACAAAGTGATGTCATACACAATAAGGGATCCAAGGCGTTTTAGCTACACAAGATGTGTCCACACACATCCTCTACAATCTCACATGGACTCCATCACTCCTCCTAAGCCATAAACTCCATTGGGTCCACTCACCCTACATGAACACTATCGCAACCTAGATGTCCTTGATCCAACTCTAAGGCTCCATACATGAATCCAATATACTTGATCTTTTTTAAGGCCCGATTCCCTCCAAGATGCACAAATATCCTCTTACTAAGCAGGGAATTGTCCAAGTAAGAAATCATCCCCATTTGGCCATCCAAAAGTACGTCATCCAAGTTGTCAGGTGAACTCCATCACCCTAGGTAAGAATACCAAGAAATCATCCCACCGAGGTCAATAAATCATTGAGTAGGCTATCTCCAATGTGAAAATATATCACAAACCATCTCCCATGTGCAAGTCCATCTTGAACCATCCATGGGGTGAACATAAACCATGTACCCAAATCTCATGGAGCACCCCCAAACATGGTGTAAACACTTTTGGAGTAACATGAAATCTAACATTGATTTCTTTTCCCTTTCTCTCCTCCATAGTACAAGATCTCGTTTCCATAGCATTATGACACAATGTATATGAAATACATGTCTTTGTATCAATCAAGCAATCTAATTCTCCAAACCCATGTTATCTAGGACATCAATCTTGAAATCAACAATTAGATCAGGTACCTCAACATCTTGATCATTATTGGACTTGTGATTAGTATTAGGTATAAAATCTTCTCTATATTTTGCAATATATGAAAACAAATTGGAATTAGGCCTATCATGGACTTGTTTCAGGGCACCACATGCCTTGCTATTCCTGTCTTGTAATATGTCATATGCATATTCATCTTTCTTCTTTTCTATTTCTATCTTGGGATCACTATTAGAGAAATAATTGATATATAGTTCGAGGAATTCATCAGTTCGTCTGTTTGCATCTAGAATTGATATCTCCCCTTTGGATCATTGTTCAAAGTGGAGAAACAACGCTAAGTGATTTTGAGTTCATCCGTTTTCACATGCTTTTTCTCTTTGATTTCTTCATATGAATCTTCAATATTTCCAACTGAACCAATGCCATTCATTGACATGGAGATTTATTTAGTTAAGGATGATTCCAAGGGACAAAGGGGGTAAAATACATTCATCATTACACACCAAGTCTTGAGAAGAAATGGGCTCTTCCATGAAACATGCAAAGTCTTCATCACCATCAATTTCAAAACCCATCCCATCCTTTGGAAAAAAATTCTTAATTTGACATCTCCATATTTTGATCTTTTCTCAATGGATTCCATTGTAAGGCAAGTGTCTAGAAGGCTTGTCGATTCTAGGTGTACCATCCACTCTTCTATTTATTGGAAATGCTTTGATTTGTGTATTTTGCAAAAACACATTCCAAAACTCTTCCAATAACTGATTTTCACAATTCTCCCATGTTTTCTCATCTCATGGAGTTGTAAAATAAGGCCGAAAACTCATTTGTTCATTAACTTGTTGCATGCTTTTACAAACCTTGTGGCATGGTTTTCATCCAAAACTATTTTTTTACAAACACATGATCCTCTAAGGTTTTATATGATTTAATAAAAATCAAATATGTAGTTAGGGTTTCAACATTACCAACATCATTAGCACAATCTCTCGAAATATGTACAACACCAACATCTTTAAAGGATGATGAAGATGTTTTGATACACTGAACTTTTGTATTTGGATAATCTTTTGGTGAGGGTTTCTCAAGAAAACCTAGATGAATAAATCTTGAGACAATCATCAAGGTAGTAACCTGATGTTGGTTTCTTTAGAAACATATAAAATGCATTAGTTTTATAATATTGTTCAAAGGAATCCTCTTTAGGAACATAGAAAATGCATTGATTTTACAATAATATTCAAAGGAATCCTTTGCTTGGGGTTTGCAAAGGCATGTGCTATATTCTTGAAATTATGACAAATATTTATACATGAGAGGCCATACATTCCCTATACGAAACTAAATACTTTGCTACAATTGCACTAAAGTACACAATGAGGTATGCTCATACTAGCCTATTCTATAAGTTTGATACCAATCCTTCTTCCTAGAAACAACAATAAAATCCCTTATCTCTAGGGCGTCTTGATGTCTAAGGTTTTATCTTCCTTAGAAAGCCACAACACTCTAAATCAAAGGAATTGATATAGATTGGAAAAACACAATATTGTTTGCTCTACATTATGGATGTATAACCTTTCATGCTTTGATAAAACCACGATGAAATTTTCAATGGGGTTCATCATTTCTTTTTCTTAATATGAAGAATATTATACCATAACATTTTAACATACTACTCAATATTTTTCACTGTATTAGGTTCAAATATTTATCAAATAGGGTTTTTAATCCTTGGCAAAGTTTCTAGGTGAGGCTTTGAAATGCATGGCATACCAACTTATGTCACCCTCACACAATGGATCATTAAATTCAAAGGAACATGGCTTCATTACCTAATGGAGTCTAATGGAAATTTTAAAATGATCACTCATAAATGTTGTATCTTAAAATCTTATCTTAGGGAATGGACTTTGTCTCCATTTGTTATCAACTAAAATTGCACTACAAAATACAAAGTCCCTGATAGAGATCATGGCAACTTTGGTGATATGTAAAATTGTTATCCATTATTACCACAATAACCAATCCTCTTTCTTTTGGTTGATTCTTTTCTATCTCAAGGGGGGATTCCCTAATATAAATTTAGTGGGGTAGGAATCCTCAAATATTCAACATGCTCCATGAAATTGTTATTGTTATTATTATTATTTTTCCAAAGAAAAATAAATATTTTGATTTGAGATAAACAAAAATGCAATACTCATGTGTTCTAGACACAGTAAAAAAGGATAATCTAGGGATACATCTCTTCATAATCTTTATGTCTAGAAAGATAAATATCCTTCATAATATCGAGTATACTATCTATAAAATAACTAAAACCTAAATGTAGACTTAACAATTCCATATACTAAGATATTACAAGTTAAAAAGGAGTTTGGAAATCATTAAAATAAAACTATTGTAAGACCAATGTATGACCATCTTGTACTTCTTCCAAGGAACCATAAAGCTTAGGTAGTTGAAGTCCTTCCTTTGAGAGCTGACCTGTAATTTTGTTGTGTTATCTATAAATATGAGTATCACTAACCCAAAGACATTGATTATATATTACCTTTAATTGCTGTGCTAGTGGGAGTAGAGAATTATTTTGTAATTGGAGGCTTCCTTTCATCTAATTAATCACCATAGACGAATCACCAATGACTTGAAGCTTATCGATCCATCTGTCTAGAATTTTTTTTAATAAGTAGTATAAGGCCTTGAATTCCCCTTGGTTCTTTGTTCCTCTTCCCATATTAACTTTGACTTGAAATCAGTGTGTCTCTAAAAGATATAGAATGAAACCAATCCCACATATAGAATTTGGGTCTTGACAAGCCCCATCGAAATATCCCCAAGCTAAAGATTTATCCACATGTACCTCCGATATAATTCTCCATGGTTTAACATTTGGAATAATCTCATAATATAAAAATAAAAAATTTACTTGTGCAACTACCTAAAAAGTAGGAAACATTTTCTCTTCCAAAAAAATAGAGTTTCTAGCTATCCATATTATCCACAGAACCAGGAAAGGGATTGCCCTGAAGCACTTTAGATCTTGCTAGGTAAGACAAACATAAAGACACACATCTAGGGAGTCACCTTTCAAAATATTCTATATACTCATAAGCTATTCGACCTCAAACCATACTTTCTAATAAAATCTACAGTGAAAGAACAAATGTGAAGTGTTTTCCTCTCTACACCTGCAAAGTAAAAAAACACTTGGACCAACTCTATTTATTTTTTGAAGGGCTTCCCAGGTTAAAAATTTATTGTTGAATATGAGCCACATAAACAAATTACACTTGGGAGGGGCCTTAAATTTCCAAAGCTCTGTCATCACTGTTTTTCATCACTTGGTCCTAGTCCACAAAGAGATGAGCATACAAGACTAGGGGTATAATTCTCCCCTGCTCCATTCAGAGCCTAGATTAATTCATTTTGGGATTTGTTCAATATTATATGATCCTTCTTGAGTTTTGGGAAAAAGTGATCCCACTTTTAGAACAAAATTCCTTCTAGACCAAGATTGACTGCCTCTCAACATCCTTGAGACCAGATGGATGTGTCATCTGACATATCAATCAAATTAAGTGTACATCTTCCAAGTTCTTGTAGGTGTTGTATGATTTTTCTAGGGAGGAAAATGTATCTACAACACCCATTATTGCATCTACCTCTGTTAAGGTTTAAGCTATTATTAAGTTTCTTTTCATTTCACTAGATAACAATAACATAGATAGGATCACTGAGAAATACACAATCACAAGAGACACATCATTTATCCTGGGAAACCCTCATGGGGGAGAAAACCCAACAAAAATTCCTTAATATAGATAACCAATACAATTCCAAGAGATAAGTCAGACAAATACAGAAAGTCCTCTCCAAGAAGTGTGCCTCTCTCTCTCTCTTCTTCTCCAACTGCAGCTCCAAACTTGCACTCTGATGAACAAGTGAGTGTGTGTGTAAATGAGGCGCTAGCCTCTTTATTTATATAATTTGGCAGGTGACTTTTCACTGGTAGGGCCGACTTCTCAATCTGGGTGGTTATAACCACCTTTAATTAATTTGGGGGCCGACTTCTCATTTTTCCTATTACAATTAGGGTTTGACCAATCTGCAAAAGGGGATTTGGTCATTTACAATACCCGACATGATCAATCTGCAAAAGGGGATTGATCTAATGAATAATACATCAATAATAAATAGAATACTCTTTGCAGTTACATTATTTGAACACCCCCCCTTAACAAGAAGAGTATTCTACAACAACATCAGGCGAGAGAGAGGGCAACATCATCAAAAACATCCTGGAACATTGACCGGCGTATCTATAAATCATCAGAAGTTTTTCTCATCAGCAACATTGTCATTCACAATGGAATGAAATCATCATCTGCATCAATATGGATTAGTATAAAACTAATACATCATCATCATAGCACGAGGCTGGCCACATCATCACAGCACGAGACTGGCACACTACACAACAATTAAGATGGAATCACAACACAACAATTGTAATGTCCCCAAGGCTAAGCTCTGTTGTAAATCATGTCTATGAAGTATAAAGCTTGCATTATGAATTGTAATTATGTTTTATAGGCTGGTGAGCCAAGTTTATATAAGCTGGTGGGCTTATGTGATTATTAGGCTAGAGAGCCTAAGTGTTGAAGGCCAAGAGCCTAATTTTTGTACATGTAATGGTGCACATTATTAATGTAAAAACATATTTACGTGTGGACCGACCACGATGAATGAGTGATGGGGGACTAAGCTTCCACAAATCCTGGGTAGGGAGAGGGGGTTGAGAGGTTGGAAGAGGGGCTAAGCTGAGGGGCTTAAGCCCTTAAGAATAATATTAAATTATTATTCTAAAATGATGTGTGAAATGTGTTTCCCTGATCCCAAATCCCTGGAAGGGGAAACACGTGCCTAAAAGCGCACACCAGCTGATGAAGCGCATGAAGCCTCATGGGCGACACATGTTGGCCTAGGAGAATGCAGTTAAAACCTAATAAGATATCCGTGTTGGGGGTTCATCCGACATTCCTCCATCCATCACCTGAGTCGGGAGTCCATTCTCGATCCTCCGTCGGAACTGGCGGGTGTCCAAGAGCGACCTCTGTCTGGTGTTCGTACTTAGATCCATCACCTGAACTGTCTAAGCCTCTACGTGGAATATTTATGTACCCTTACGCATTTACGAAACTAGAACCAAGAAGCCATCTTGTGTTGCCGGTTGAGAAAACCAAAGTGTCCCATAATGGCTGAGCCTTGTTATGCTGTTGCGCATGTCTGTCGTTAGCTTTGGGTGTTCGTTTCTATGTTCCAGTTGATTGTTGTGGTCGTGCAGTGCTTGACTGCGTGTGGCTTGTTGGACAGCATATACAACACTCTCTTCAGGTGAGAGAGGTGGTTGAGGTTGAAGGGACAGGTTTCCTATCCTGTGAGGGACCCTCTCCAGGTGAGAGAGTGCGCAGAGGAAGGAGAGAGCTCCTGGAAGGAACCCTGTAGCTGCCACCGAGCTTAGAGATTTCCGGTTCGGTCTGTTGCTGAAGCCCAAGGCAAGGGAGGTTAGCAGCCAAAGGACTGTCTAGGTGACAGTGAAGGTGTATACTCCTGGGGTGGGACAGGCATGTGGGGAAGGAGAGTCTGTGGGAAGTGGGCATAAGTGGTTTCTAGGAGAGAATCCTCCTTCTTTTACGTGTATTATTCCTGTAAACCTTACCTAGCCTAGGATTCTTTTTTCGATGGATCTTAGTCCTAGCTCGGGGGTGACCTACTGCTGAGAGTGATGAGTAGCACGGTCTAAGGCTGGGAGCTTCGTGGAAGGTCTGCACGCAGTTGGTGGCGTGTGACAGTTTCAAAGATACGTGTCACTATGTTTTGTAATTCTGTAATTAATCAAATTGCATACCTGTGATTCGAGCAATGTTTATCAGGTATTCCGTGGTGTATATGAATTATTGTTATTTCCCTTAATTATGAAATTCTAGCAGTAATTCTATGTTTAACTATACTTAAGCGTTATAAATTCATTAGAATGCATAATATGTTACAAGAGTGTTTTCTGCGTAGTAACGTTGGCTCGACCGTGGGGTTGATGGTCGGGGACATTACAGTATGGTATCTGAGCCATAGTTTCCACACTGAGCCTGGATGGGCCGGATAAGTGGTCTTTGGACCAAGGTTTTGAGAATAAATTGTGTCTGGAGGACTAATTTCAGACCCCAAAATGTTTTTAGGTGTCAATGGGCTACTTGACCATGTTACAAAGTTCAAGAGGTGTAGCGGTATTATAAAACTCGCAGCCGGTGTGGTATATGGCCACAGGGAGAGAGAGAGAGAGCTCAACACCAGAAGTGTTGGAGCCGTATGATTTGTTTGGGAGGAAAGGAGAACCCTCACGACTGTCAGATCTGGAGAACGTGCACAAAGTTTAAAAACCCTTTGGAGTTGCACAAGAGTGTGGAAATCACGATACGCAAAGTCCCGACTTCATCAGAACTGTCCATCGGAAGGAACGTGTGGAGAGCGATTAACCTTTCACTGACTCGTGACTTGAATTAGTCAAAGCACGAGTCTGTGAGGATTCACGAAACGCGAATTCACGATTGGATCATAACCATCGATCCAAGAGAGATCTGGACCGTTAATTGTCCAGGAAGAAATCAACATTTCGAGAATAGGGAGAACGAAGGTGGAAAATATTTCGACCTCGTGACACAAAAAATCCCGATACGTGAGATGTCGACGAGATTTGATTCGTTAGATTGTGGGGAATCAGGATCGTTAGATCGAGCAGAAGAGAAGGGGGTAATTTTGGGAGTTTGTCTGTCGAGAGAAATGGGAGGTGCTGAGGCACAAACTCCCAAGGCTCGAAACCCGAAACCCTGAAACGCCAAAAAGGATATGCACCGTAGATCTGAGAGAGGATCTAATCATTGGATTTCAATTAGAATGGACGTGGACACATGGGTGTGTACCACGTGCCAGTGGGTCGAGAAGAAAAGTGAGAGTGGTGGGACCCGATGAAATCACCGAAGGTAATGTGGACCCTCCTGAGTGTGCCACTTGCCACCGTGGATGTGGGAGACAACTGTGCTCTGTGGGCCCAAAGGGTAAGAAAATCGAATTTTCGGAAGTCGGGGGTTGGAGAGGGAAGCGAGTATGAGAGCCTCGAGGACCAAAACCCCGAAGCTCGAAGTCCTAAAGTCCCGAAAACTTCAAAGACGGAAAAATCGCAGCGGATTCTAACCATTGAATGTTGGGTAAACGTGGACTGTTGATCCACCCGATTTCGCGAATTCGGTAATCGAAAATACTGGAGAAAGTTGCATGTGCCTTAAAACTCTTTGAATACCGAAATTATGAGTAGCACCTAGTAGATTTAGCGCTTGGTCACGAGGGGTAGGGACGAATAAAAAGGGGGCTATCACCCAAAAGTTACAGAGCCAAACAAGAGCTCGAAAAATTCATGAACTCTGAGCATTTTAAAGTTGTTTGGAAATGAAAACGTTTTAAAATTGTTTATGAATGATGAGGGATTTGTTAAGAAATGAAGACCTGACAATTTCGGCTATCTGCAGGTTGTTATTGCAGAAGTTTGACGAGTACCAGAACCGGTTAGAATTAACATTGAGTGAAAAGAAATTGAAGAGGTGCGAATTGCCTCCAATTCAGAGAATGAAAGAGAAGGAAGGGATTTCAACTGGGGAGTCGAAGGATCGAACTTCAATGGACACAGAAAAGAGATGGATAAGGAGGGGCATATAATGAAAATCGTTGAAAAATTACAGAAGGATGCCCAGGCTCACCGAGCTGATAGCCAAAAGCTCATGAGACTCAGGGATTAGTAGGGTGAATTCAACTTAAAGATGTTGAAGAGTCTGGAAAGAATAGAAAAGAAATTGGAAAAGGAGAGTGAATCGAGCAATACAGAGAGTCATAGGACCCCTGAGAGGAAAATAAGATCAAGGAGTGTCAGTAGACATCATTGTCACTCCCCAAAGCATTCCAATAGGGAAACACACAGTAGTTCAAGCCCATCGCCTACCAGGAAGCATATGAGGTATGGGGTGGATGAACTGAAAGGAGAAATGAATAAGATTAAGCCTCCCACATTTGATGGAGAACACCAGAAGGAAGAAGATGCTGAGACATGGCTTCTTGGTATGAGGAAATAATTTCAACTGCAGAATTATTCCTCTCATGTAGAGGGCAGGATTTCCATGTATCAACTAAAGGGAAAGGCATCCATGTGGTGGGTTCAACTTGTGCAGGTGCAACACATCAAAGAAAAATACATCAAATGGAAATAATTCACGAGGTATTTTGAGAGGAAATACTTAACTAAAAGATATTATGACAGAAAGATGAAAGAGTTCTTTGAACTCAAGCTGGACAACAGGACCATTGATGAAAATGAACGCAAGTTTTTGGAATTACTAAAGTATGTTCCGTTCATCAAATATGAGATTGTCAAGATTCATAGGTATCTGAGCGGATTGCCACCTTCCATTGGTGACAAGATTCAATATGATGACCCTAACACTATGGAAGATACGATAGGAGGGAGAAATGCTTGTATGAACAGAAAAAAGAAAAGCCTAGTTTTCAGAAGGCTTGGGATGATCAGAAGAAGTTCAGGAAAGAGCAGAGGAAGAAGGGAAACAAGCCTCCATTTTTCAGAAACAGTCCTCAGGTACATCCATCTTTTAGAGAGCCCAGGAACGCTGAAGTGGGTGGGAAAATGTGAAGAAAACCACCTATGGAGTGTTGGGTTTGTAAAGGAAACCATAGGTACAAGGATTTCCCCCACAGAAATGATAAAACGAGAGTCGTCCACAATGTTCAACAAGCTGAAACAATGTAGGATATGGGCAGTAGAATGCCAAGGATATACGTAGCCCTGGACAACAAGCAAGATGAATTTCAATCGCACATGATTGAAGTGGAAGGTATGATTAACAACCGACTATTTACTATTTTAATTGACTTAGGGGCTAGCCATAGTTATATAGATCCTAGAGCGGTGGAAAGTTTGCATTTGTCAAAAAACAAACATGAAAAGTCTTGGTTAGTGCAGCTAGCTACAACAACCAAGAGGAAAGTCATAGAGTTAGTCAAGTACTGTCCCGTGGACATGAATGGACTGAGCATGAAGGCTGAATTGAACATTCTGCCATTAGGCTCTTATGATTGTCTAATTGGGATGGACTGGTTGGACCAACACCATGCCATCTTGGATTTTCGTAATAAGGCATTCACTTGCTTAGATGAAGAAGGGAATCAAAAAACAGTCTAAGGAATTCCTAGAGCTGTTGCTGTCAGAGAAATCTCAGTGATGCAGCTAAAGAAGTGCTACAGAAAAGGCTGTCAATTATTTGCAGCCCATGTGGGGGAAACACCTAAGGACAAGGTGTCAAGTATCGAAGAGTATGCGGTACAAAAAGAATTCGAAGATAGATATAATATCGGGATATCATCAGGTAAGGATAACAGATGAAGACATCAACAAGACCACCTTTAGAGCAAGGTATGGTCATTATGAGTTCACAGTGGTGCCATTTGGACTGTCAAATGCACCCACTATTTTTATGTGCTTGATGAATGGAGTATTCAGGGAATATCTAGACAAGTTTGTCATAGTCTTCCTGAATGAAATCTTGGTGTATTCCAAGTCGGAAGAAGAACATGAGTGAAATCTGAGGATGGTGCTGCAAGTGCTAAGAGAGCACCAATTGTATGCCAAGCTGAGCAAGTGCTCGTTTTATCAGGAACAAATCCATTATTTGGGGCATATTATCTCGAAGGATGGGATAGCTGTAGACCTTGAGAAGATTGAATTTATCAAACAATGGTTAGCGCCAAAGAATGTGGCGGAAGTTAGATCCTTTATGGGTCTAGCAGGTTATTACAGAAGGTTTATCGAAGGGTTCTCGAGGATAGATCACCCTATCACTTCCTTGCAAAGGAAGGAGAAAAAGTTTCAGTGGACAAAAGATTGCGAGAAAAGATTGCAACGATTGAAGCAATTGTTAACCAATGCTCCAATCTTGAGAATTGCAGACCCAAACGAAGATTTCGTGGTGTGCACTGATGCATGTAAAGAAGGAATGGGAGGATTCCTTAGTCAAAATGAATTTGTAATTTGTTATGAATCCAGGAAGTTGAAAGATCACGAAAAGAACTATGCAACTCATGATTTGGAGTTGGCATCCATCGTTCATGCTCTGAGGAAGTGGAGACATTACCTCATGGGAAGGAGGTTTGAATTGAGAATAGACCATAATGGCTTGGAATATTTGTTTGATCAACCAACCTTAAACGCTAGAAAAAGTAGGTGGATAGAATTTTTGTGTGAATACGACTTTGATATCAAGCATATCAAAGGGAAGGAGAATAAAGTGGCTGATGCACTCAACAGGAGGGTGCATGAAATACATGCTACAACTGTTAGCATGTATCAGACTGATCTTAAAAGAAGAATTCTTGAGGCTGCAAATGCAGATCTGCAATACAAAGAATTGGTAGCAAAGCTACAACAGGGTAAGATGCCACAGAAAGTGGATATTTATAAATTGGGAATAGATGGAATATTGCTGCACAAGAAAATAATTTTTGTACCCAACGTCCAGGACTTGAAACAGATAATTTTGTAGGAGATGCATAATGTGCCTTATGTAGGGCACCCTGGATATCAGAAAACCGTGGAAACGATCAAGAGCCATTACTTTTGGCTAGGTATGAAGAAATATATTGCAGAATACATCGCCAGATGTATGGAGTGCAAGAAAGTTAAAGCTGAGCATAGGCCCCCAGCAGGGTTGCTGCAACCCTTACCCATTCCTGAGTGGAAGTGGGAAGTAGTAACGATGGATTTTATTACGAGATTGCCCAGAACAGGAAAGCAACATGATTCGATCATGGTGGTGGTGGACAAGCTTACAAAATCTACCCATTTTATTCCACTGAAAACTACTCACAAGGTAGCAGAGGTTGCTGATATTTTCCTAAAGGAGGTGGAACGATTGCACGAAATTCGTAAAACAATTGTGTCTGACAGAGACCCGAAATTCACCTCGAATTTCGAGAAAAGGTTATTCAAGGGATTTAGAACAAATCTGAATTTTAGTACAACCTATCATCCTGATTCGGATGGGCAGATAGAGCGGGTGAATCGAGTGATAGAAGACATACTGAGAATGTGTGTGATGGATAAAACATCGAAATGGGAAGACTACCTACATTTGGTAGAATTCACCTACAACAATGGGTATCAGGCATCGTTGAAGATGATCCCATTTGAAGCACTTTATGGCAGAAAGTGAAAAACTCTAGTAAGCTGGGATAACCCAACTGATAGAGCGGTAGTTGGGCCAGAATTGCTCAAGGAAATGGAAGACCAAATGATAAAAACTAAGCAGAATTTGAAAGCTACCCAAGACAAGGATACAAGTTATGCTGATAAGAACAAAACCCACAGAGAGTTCAAAGTGGGTGATCATGTTTTCCTGAAAGTGAAAGCTAACAAGAGTTCCCTAAAGCTGGGAAGTTGCGCCAAGTTGGCAACCAGATTTTGTGGGCCATTTGAAATATTGGAAAGGATTGGGCCAGTTGCATATATGCTTGCATTACCTGCATCCATGAATGTAAATAATGTTTTTCATGTTTTATTGCTTAAAAAGTATATGCCTGATGCTAATCATGTAATTGATTGGAATGTGATCCAGGTGGAACAAGAAGGTGTCCTGCAAGTGCATCCTTTGCGCATATTGGACAGGAAAAGCAAACAGCTCCAGAATTGAGCTATAGGACTTGTAAAGGTCCAGTGGACCTGGTACGGTCCTGAGGATGCGACATGGGAGCATGAATATGTTATGCAGGTAGAGTACCCGCATCTTTTTGAAAATTTTGAAAAGCTTGCAGATGCAGTGTGAAGTTGCACTGAGGACAGTGAAAAAATAAGGGGAGGGGATTGTAATGTCCCCAAGGCCAAGCCCTGTTGTAAATAATGTCTATGAAGTATAAAGCTTGCATTATGAATTGTAATTATGTTTTATAGGCTGGTGAGCCAAGTTTATATAAGCTGGTGGGATTATGTGATTATTAGGCTAGAGAGCCTAAGTGTTGAAGGCCAAGAGCCTGATTTTTGTACATGTAATGGTGCACATTATTAATGTAAAAAAATCTTTGCATGTGGACCGACCACGATGAATGAGTGATAGGGGACTAAGCTTCCACAAAGACTGGGTAGGGAGAGGGAGCTGAGAGGTTGGAAGAGGGGCTAAGCTGAGGGGGCTTAAACCCTTGAGAATAATATTAAATTATTATTCTAAAATGATGTGTGAAACGTGTTTGCCTGATCCCAAATCCATGGAAGGGGAAATGCATGCCTAAAATCACACCCCAGCTGATGAAGCGCATGCAACCTCATGGGCGATGCGTGTTGGCCCAAGTGCATGCAGTTAAAACCTATGAAGAGATCCGTGTTGGGGGTTTGTCCGACATTCCTCCATCCATCACCTGAGTCAGGAGTCCATTCTCGATCCTCTGTCGGAACTGGCGGGTGTCCAAGAGTGACCTCTGTCTGGTGTTTGTACTTAGATCCATCACCTGAATCGTCTAAGCCTCTGCATGGAATCTTTGTGTACCCTTACACATTTCTGAAACCAGAAAAAATAAGCCATCTTGTGTTTCCGGTTGAGAAAACCAAAGTGTCCGGTAATTGCTGAGCCTTGTTATGTTGTTGCGCTTGTCTGTCGTCAACTTTGGGTGGTCATGTCTATGTTCTAGTTGATTTTTGTGGCCGTGTAGTGCTTGGCTGCTTGTGGCTTGTTGGCCATCGTATACAACACTCTCTCAGGTGAGAGAGGTGGTTGAGGTTGAAGGGACAGATTGCCTGGCCTATGAGAGACCCTCTCCGGGTGAGAGAGTGCACAGATGAAGGAGAGAGCTCCTGGAAGGAACCCTGTAGCTGCCACATAGCTCAGAGATTTCCAGTCTGGTCTGTTGCTGAAGCCCAAGGCAAGGGAGGTTAGTAGCTGAAGGACTGTCTAGGTGAGAATGAAGGTGTATACTCCTGGGGTGGGACAAACATGTGGGGAAGGAGAGTCTGTGGGCAGTGGGAATAAGTGGTTCCTGGGAGAGAATCTTTCTTCCTTTACGTGTATTATTTCTGTAAACCTTACCTAGCCTAGGATTCCTTGCCCGATGGAGCTTAGTCCCAGCTCGGGGGTGACCTACTACTGAGAGTGATGAGCAGCACGGTCTAAGGCTGGGAGGTTCGTGGAAGGTCTGCACGTAGTTGGTGGTGTGTGACAGTTTCAAAGATAAGTGTCACTATGTTTTGTAATTCTGTAATTAAATAAATTGCATACCTGTGATTCGAGAAATGTTTATCACGTATTCCGTGGTGTATATGAATTATTGTTATTTCCCTTAATTATGAAATACTAGCAGTAATTCTGTGTTTAACTGTAATTAAGCGTTATAAATTCATTAGAATGCATAATATGTTACAGGAGTGTTTTCCACGTAGTAACGTTTGCCCGACCATGGGGTTGATGGTTGGGGACGTTACAACAATTAAGCTGGAATCACAACACATCAATTAAGCTAGAATCTCAACATAAAAATTAAGCTGGAATCTCAACACAACAATTAAGATGGAATCACAACACAACAATTAAGCTGGAAGCACAACACTAGGCCGACATCACCACACAACAATTAAGCTGGAAGCACAACACTAGGCTGGTATCACCACACAACAATTATGCTGGAAGCATAACACTAGGCTGGCATATCAACACAACACTACTCCCCCTATCAAGGGAGGTCCTTTCGGACTATACTGAGATTATCTCAAAAGTGCTCAAACTTTACACGAGAAGAGGCTTGGTCAACACATCGACAACCTGTTCTTTCGTGCTAACATATTGGAGCTTTATGACTCCTCTCTGCACCATGCCACATATGTAATGGTATCAGATCTCTATGTGTTTCGACTTGTCATGAAATACAAGATTCTCTGTCATCTTTATGCAGCTCTGGTTATCACATAGGATCATGGTTGCTTCAATATCTAGGTCGAATAGACCTGTTAACAACTTCCGAAGCCATATGGCTTCACAAATGGTAGAACACGCATCAATGTATTCTGCTTCTACTGTACTGAGAGCAATACTTGATTGCTTCCTACTCTACCATGAGATCATGGCTGATCCAAAACTGAAACAACATCCTAAAGTGCTCTTCCTGTCAGAGACACTTCCAACCCAATCTAAATCAGTGTACCCACTCAGTGTGAAATCATGATCTCCATCATAGCTAAGACCACAATCTAATGTACCCTTAAGGTACCTCATCACATGTTTTGCAACAAATAGGTGAACATGTCTAGGTTCTACTAGAAACTGACTCAAAGTGTTCACAGAAAAACAAATATTTGGTCTGGTGTTCGTCAAATACATCAGCGATCCAATGATCTGTCTATACATCATGGCATCAATCAATTTTGACGAAGTGTTGACCAGAAGCTTCAACTTCATTTCCATGGGTGTATTCATGGACTTGCAGTCCAACATATCAAATCTCTTCAAGATTTAAACTGCATACTTCCCTTGGTTAAGGAAGGTCCTCTCCGGGCTCTGCCATACCTCAAGACCTAAGAAATAATGCATTAGGCCAAGGTATTTCATCTCAAATTCTGAAGCGAGCTTCTTCTTACATTTGGTAATGATATTTTCTTATTTAGTTAAGAATAAGTCATCCACATACAACAACAATATCATCGACTCATCATTCATAACCTTGAAGTAGAGGTTAGAATCAACTTTACTTTTGGTAAATCCCAAGTTCGTCAGAAAACTGTCTATCCTTCCATACCAAGCTCTAGGAGCTTGCTTCAACCCATACATAGCCTTATTCAACTTGCAGACATGAGTCTTCCTGTCTTCAACTTAAAATAATTGAGGTTGTTCTATATACACTTCTTTTTCGATGACACCATTTAGGAAGGATGTCTTTACGTCCATCTGGTGCAACTTCCACTTCATCTTCGCTGCAAGGGCTATGATGGTTCTGATAGAAGTGTATCTGGCTACATGAACGAATATATATTCATAGTCAATGCCTTCCTTTTGAGAAAATCCACGAGCGACAAATATTGCTTTATATTTCTCAATACTTCCATCAGCATCATGTTTTATTTTGAAAATCCATTTGGAAGATACCACATCCTTTCTCTTCGGTCTGGGAACTATTTCCCAGACACCATTCTTTATTATGGATTGGTATTCTTCTATCATGGCATCTGCCCATTCTTTCTTCTGAATGGTTTCTTCAAAGAAGGTAGGCTCCTTCTCTAGGAGATCACACATCAAAGCCATATAACTGGAGAATGGCTTAGGTCTCTTCACCTGTCTCGTGGTTCCTTCGGAAACACCATACTTATCTCCATCTTGAATAAACTCCCTAGCCCAATCAGGCTTTCTCTTATGGGAGATCATCATCTGAGGAGGTTCTTGAAATTCTACTATGTCATGATCTTCTAGAATTTCCTCATTAGGGGAAGCTATGACTTCCCTCACTGGTTTTGCAACTCTGGGAACCTTCCTCACTGATTCTGCAACTATGGGAGCTACAGGTTCCTCTTCATATATTTATTCAAGCTGGAATCTTCTTGATTTCTTGAGTGCTGCATCTTCATCAAAGGTCACATCCCTACTGATCTCAATGTGATGGTGACCTGATATATAAATCCTGAAGGATTTGGAGACTTCATAGTATCCAACAAATATTCCCTTCTTTTCTGAAGGGTCCAACTTGTTTCTCTTCTCTTTCGGAATATGTACAAATACTGGGCAACCAGATATTTTGAGATGGATTACTTCTAGCTTCTTTCCAGAGAACATCTCTTCAGGGGTCTTGAACCCAAGTGCACTATGGGAGAATTGGTTTTGTACATATGCTGTTGTTTTTTTTTTGCTGCTTCTTCCCATAAGCACATTGGAAGATCATGATCATGGATCATGGTCTTCACTGCTTCCATTATTGTTTTGTTCTTTTTTTCTGCCACATCATTTTGTTTAGGATTGTAAGGAGTGGTGAGCTCCCTCTTAATCCCGACATCTTTGCAATAGTTTACGAACTCTTTTGAGGTGTATTCTCCTCCATTATCTGACCTGAGTATCTTGATATTTCTTTCAGAAAGATTCTCTATCAAGGCTTTGAATTCCTTGAATTTACTGAACACTTCATCTTTTGATTTCAACAAGTAAACCCAGGTTTTACGAGAATAATCATCAATAAAAGATACATAGTATACATACCCATTGATGGAGGATGATGGTATTGGGCCACACACATCTGAGTGAATGAGTTCTAGTACTCCTTCTGCTTTTTTGTCTCTCTTTGGAAAAAGGGTTCTTGATGTTCTTCCCTTGTGCACATCCATCACACACACCTTCATGGTCAACCTTGAGTTCTGGTAGACCTGTGACTGCCTTTCATATATACAGTAATTCCTTGTAGTTGATGTGTTCTAATCTTCTAAACAAAAATTCACATGAATTCTCAATGGCATGGGTCGTGGCTGCTTCTGAGTGACCCTTTAGTTTATACAAACCACCTTCTTCTTTTCCAATGATGATTGCTTCTTTCATGGTTTCTCCTTTAGCCCACATAAGAACTTCTCCATCTATAAAGGAAATTCTGAAGCCTTTCTTTTCTAAGGTTGATATGGAGAGTAGGTTCTTTGTCAAACCTGATACATAGAGTACGTCCTTCATCTTCATTGGAGTCCCTGAATTAAGCTTGTAGTTTGATTCTCCCACTCCCTTGATAGGGTATTGATAATCATATCCAAGTGTAACTTTATGAGAAAAATTATTTTCTGAAAGGCAATAGAGAACATCTCTTTGACCTATCATGTGCTTGGAAGCACCACTATCAATGAGCCAAGTGTCCTCTCCAGGTGTTACCGATCCTGAGAGGGCCGAGATTAAGACATAGTCTTTAATTTGTTCTCTTAACATCTTTGCGGGTGGCTCTTAATCTTCAACTGTATGGGCATGATGTCTCTTATTTATCCTATTGTATTCTTCTCATATAGCTGGACAATGTCTCGCAATATGTCCCATCTTGTCACAATGGTAGATTGGACATATGAGTAATCTCTTTCCTTTCTTTGTCCTTTCTTCTGGAATTTCTTTGGTTGAGATTCTTTATGACTGAATCTGTTTTGGGGGTGAGACTCTTTATGAGTTTCTTTCTAGAAGTAAGACTTCTTTCTTCCTCCTTTGGTGTGAGTAACTAGGGATTGATCTTCGTCTCTTGAAAGTAAAGCTTCCCAATTAGCTACCCTTGATTCTTCTTGAATGCATTCTTCCCACAGAATGTCAAATAGTAGTTTCTCTTTTCTTGCACAAATGGTTTGGATGAATGCATCCCAAGTTATTGAGAGACCATTAAGGGCCGTCATTATAAGTTCGTCTTCATCTATAGAATCTCTGATCGTTTCTAATTGTTCTTTGAATTGAGATATTCTGGAGAAATATTCTTGGATTGATTCTCCTCTCTGCATCCTTGTATTCTTGAGCTGAGTTCTTAGATTCATCTTCCGGTTTATGTTCTTTCCTTCATATAGTCTGGTTAGGGCATCAAACATTTCTTTCGAATTCTTCTTTGATGATACTTGAGGAATCAATTGATCTTTGATCTAATCCACAATGATTCTTTTGGCCCTAATTATGTCCTTGTGGTTGTTTGCTTTATCTGTAGCATCGATAGGTTCTGGTACTTCTTCTTTGACGAATGTTGCTAGGTCATTCTCTTCAAGAATGAGACCAATCCTATAGTTCTAGGCACATAAGTTTTCCACACCTTCCATCTTGTCAACAATCTTAGTGCTTCCAGACATCTTTTACCCGGGGCTAGGAAAATGACCAAAAATGAAAATGCTCAAAATTAAATTTTGAACTTACTAGGAGGTGCGCTTGGTTGAGGCGAGTAGCCTGGTGTGGTTAGATTTCAGAAAATCCAACTTTTACCCCTCCAAACTTGATTTGTGGATTTTTGGACTGGTGCTTTTGGTTTTCTGGTACTTCTGGTACTCTGGTACTTTGGTTTTCTGGTACTTTGTGAAAACTAGGGTTTCACTTTCTGGGAGATCTAGCCACTGAAAAGTTGCGCTGAGGATGCCAAAGTGATCCTTGAGGAAGGGCACACTTTTATAGATGGTTTTGGGGATGAAATACTTCTCCAACAAAATCCCTAATTTGCATGTACATCAACAATGACGTTTTTCACTTTCTCTTGTGAAATATGCTCTCTTCAGCTTAGCTCTGATACCATGTTAAGGTTTAAGATATTATTAAGTTTCTTTTCATTTCACTAGATAACAATAACATAGATAGGATCACTGAGAAATACACAATCACAAGAGACACATCATTTATCCTGGGAAACCCTTATGGGGGAGAAAACCCAACAAAACTTCCTTAATATAGATATCCAATACAAAGCCAAGAGATAACTCAAACAAATACAAAAAGTCCTCTCCAAGAAGTGCACCTCTCTCTCTCTCTCTCTCTCTCTCTTCTTCTTCTCCAACTGCAACTCCAAACTTGTGCTCTGCTGAACAAGTGAGTGTGTGTGTAAATGAGGTTCTAACCTCTTTATTTATACAATATGGCAGGTGACTTTTCACTGGTAGGGTCGACTTCTCAATCTGGGTGGTTATAACCACCTTTAATTAATCTGGGAGCCAACTTCTCATTTTACCTATTACAATTAGGGTTTGACCAATCCACAAAAGGGGATTTGATCATTTACAATACCCGACATGATCAATCTGCAAAAGGGGATTGATCTAATGAATAATACATCAATAATAAATAGAATACTCTTTGCAGTTACATTATTTCAGCAACCCCCACTCTAACTTGTGATCCATCTCCCACTCTCAACGATAGATAAGAGCCTATGAATGGGAAGGCTATTGTCATTTCCTTCCACTGGTTAGATACATTTAGTATACTCTTTATTTCCTTTCTAATCCATGCAAAGTGAGTTCCTATAGCAATATATTTCTATAAAAGAATCCTTTTCCACAATCTCTCCTTTGTGATGACATTCCATAATGATTTTTCTGCAAGATCTCTACCAAATAAATGTATGTTGTTCAACCCCCATCCCCCCAGGGATTTTGGAGTTGCAATCCTCTACCACTTAACCAAATGATTCCCCTTGTAATCACTATTCCCTTGCCATATAAAATTAAAACAAAACTTTCTAATTTTTTCTAGAATACCTTTTGGTATATGAGCTAAGGTGTGCCAATATAATGGAATAGTTTCTAGCATTGACTTTATCAAAACCAATCTAACTCCCCTAGAGAGCCATTTGTTGCACCAAAAATAACTACATTTTTATTTTATTTCAGACAGTGGCTAGTACCAATCTGTCTTTCCATATAAAATTAGACTTAAGAGTAAATCCTATAGATTTAACCCCTTTTGAAATGTCTAAGTGTTGAAAAGGAAAATATCCTCCAATACCCAAATCTTGAATACCTTCCAAACCCACTGTATAAACTGTAGACTTATTCTCATTAATTTTCATATCTATAGCCTCATTGTAATGTTGTAAAAAGTTTTTGAAGCAATGGCCCTCCATTTATAACCTAAGATAGAATAGTAGAACATCATCTACAAATAATTAGTGTGTGCATGCCTTAGATCTTCCTATTCTCACACCTTTGATTCTCCTCATTCTCTTAGCTTCACTAATATCTTTGCTTAATCCCTCTGCTACCAAAATAAAGAGATAGGGTGAAATTGAGAAGCCCTGTCTAAGCCCACTTGAATACTTAAAGAAGTTTGATGCTGATCCATCAATCAATATTGCAAAGGAGGCAATAGTCACACATCCCATAATCCACCTGACCAATGGAAGTGAGAACCCTATGTGAATTAAGAGTAGGTAAAGGTACAACCATGAGACCCTATCATACACCTTATAAAGATATAAATTTATCACCATTGCTGGAATATACGAGGTTTCGATAGTGTGCAGTCTCTCTTGCACTGATCCTCTAGCCTCATGTATCTAGCACCCTTCGAGGAACCCGAATTGCTCAAGTGAGATAACTTTTAATAGGACAATCTTTAATGTAATTGTAATGACCTTGGAACTAATTTTGTAATTGTTGTTACATAAGGAGATAGGCCTAAATCCATCAAAAGTATCAAGGCAATCCACTTTTGGGATAAGAACAATAAAAGTGGAATTCAAAGATACAAGCACCCTCTTAGAAGTTCTCACTTCTTCAACAACTTTGAGCGGGTCCTCACCCAGTAGGTCAAAAAATTCAATACATAATTCCAAAGTCCAGCCATCCAAGCCTATAATTCTATCTTTCTTAAAGGATTTAAGAACATAAAGAAGTTTCTCCCTTGTGATTTCCCTATACATCCTCTCATTCTCTTCTTCTCCAACTAATCTAGGGAAACAAGATGCCACCTTGAGAGTTTCTTCTATGTTTTCTTTGTCCGATTATTTAAGCACCTCAAAATGGTGCCCTCCTAATTCAACCAAATTCTGAAAGTTACTGACCTTCCTCCCTTTATTATCGGATGGTTCCCAAATTATATTGACACTCTTTCCATGGTTGGAAAATTTTTGAAAAAAATTGGTGTTTTGACCCCCCAATTTAATCCAGGTAGTACCTACTCTTGAGCCTCCATTCCCTTTCCATATCCAAAAGTAACTTTGCATGTTTTGACTCCAAATCCTTCAAAATGACCTTATCCTCATCACTAAGCTAACATCCCAAATTACTACAAAAAAGTGATTCCACGTTCTTCTCCACTTCCTTTAGCCGGCCATCCCTTTCTCCGAGTCTTTTTTTTCCTGGTCGACCACCTTTTCCTTAACTCTTTTCAAATCCTTTACAAATTGTTCACATACAATGCCCTCCTGAGAATGATCATACCTAAAATAATTTACCTTTACAATATCCTATAAATCCTCCTCACTATCCCATCTTGGATTAAACTTGAAAGGAGATCCCAACTTTGGATCAATTTTATCCAATTCCCAAACAACTTAAAAGTGATTTGAGCATCTATTGGATCCTAGCCATGACCGATACCTTTCCACCTTATGTATAAAATCCCCGTGGATAAAAAATCTATCAAGCATTTTGGAAACATAATCTGCCCCTAATATAGTATTGCTCCAAGTTAGCTTGAGCTTAATAGGCTCAACACCCACAACACCTACCTGATTAAATAGGTTATGGAAGAATGCAACTAATCTATCCACTCTAGTGACATAATGCCATATATCCCTTCTTTTCAAAGTAATATTTAAGTCCCCCCCAATAATGAGGTTATCAACTTTAAAAAAACTCAAAAGAAAACAAATTTTCCCTGTAAATTTTCTTTCCCTCATAAGGCCCATACACATTTAGTAAAGTCAGAGTTAGGCCCAATATTTTAATATATACCTCTATGCAGAGCCCTGAATGAAAAAATAAAGTATTAATAAGGGAAACATTATGATTCCAACTATTATTCAAACCCCCTGAGAAATTTTCTGAATCTAAAGAAAGAAAGTCCCATCCTCCTAAAGACCTTTAGTGTTCAAGAATCAACTAGTCTCCCTTTCCCATTGTCTCTTGTATTAGAAATATATCTGGTTTGTTTAACTCCAACAATTATTTGAGGGACAATCTCTTACTCTACCCCCCAGGTATCTCATATTAATTTTAAATTAATTTCATTGGGACACCGAGGAGGGGTTTAATCCTTCTCCAAGGGCCCCTATAATGAACCTCTATTTACCTTGATTCACTTCTTTAATTGCTCTCTCTTGGGCTAGTTTCAATTTTGACTTTCTCCCTATAGTCAAAGGTATTAGGTATTTTGGGAAATCCAAACCCAGATCCCCAAAATCTAGTATAATTGGTGGGATTGACACCCTCTTTAGATGTAGGAGGTAATTCCCTACCCCCTTCACTGAGGTTTCCGAAGTGACTCGACTATTCCCTCCACCAATAGGAATTTTCCTTTCAATGGAATGGATAGAAACACATCACTAGACATTAGGGGAATCCCTATTCATAGGCTATCTAGAAAACTTGAAATCACCTAATAGTGAGACAATCCTACCACTATAGATAACCTTATGCTTTGATTCCACAGGAAAATTTTCTACTTCTTCCAACTTTTGAAGAGTGGAGGAATCTATAGACGGATTACCTGACAATGTATTATACTTACTCGAAATCTTGAGATTCTCAAATATTATATCTTGCCTATAATATATCTTCTTTTCCAAATATCCAAGATGAGCTCCTGAGCTAATGCAACAAATTTCCAAAAAAATAACTGGGAGCCCATAATCAAGGGTATAGAGAGGTCCCCAACCTATAGGTTGACCTCCACCTTGTCCCTCGTCTCCTAAACATTTGCCTTTAGGGAACCAATTGATCCATGAACTTTCAAATATTGTTCTTCAACATATTCCATTTGGATTGGATCCATACATTTACTCTCCCTACCACCATCTTCAGTCAAAATCCTTTTCTTCCACCAAACATTTTTGTATAAAACCTTGTCACAATCCTCGTGCGTGTGGCCACAGCCATGGCACCTTGTGCATTTAAATGGGATGTTACGATAATTAATATTCTTGGAATACTTTCTACCACCCATTACAAAATCCAACGATTCATAAATAGCAAGACTCACATCTATCTTGACTAGTAATCTTTCCATATACTTGACATTACTAGTCAGGAAACTGCCATCAATTAGAAGTGTCTTACCAATCAAATTCTTAATATCTCTAAGGGATTGTATATCCATATCTCCATGGGTAAGGCGAGAAAATTTACCCAAATAAAGGATTCCATGGCTTCATGGATAAGAAATAACTATCCATGAACCATGCTCCTTTAAGAATGAACATAGTTTTTGTCTTGGAATTGAATAATAACCCCAACCAACAATGAGAGAGAACAAGAAAGGAAAGACTGCAACCATGAATGGGAGACCAATCCTATTGAACCTACCTTCCAAGCTATTTCAAATTCACCCTCCGACCCATGAATTTCTCCATCAAAGTATTTCCTGCCAAATCAAGTATCTAAATTATACCCACATCTTCACCGACCACCAAGGAAACCCCACTCCCCTTGTTAGAATTTTAAATTTTCTAGTTACACAATTACAATTAAATAGAAACTGTAGTAGGATCACTGAAAGATAGACAATCACATATACAATAGAACACAAAGATTATCTGGGAAACCCTCGTGGGGGAGAAAACCCAACAACCAAAATCCTCAATGTAGATTCCTTCAACCAATACAATGATGTGCTATAGCTCTCCAAGAAAGACCAAGACCAAAACGCCAAAAGAACCAGTCTCCAAGACTTGTGCGCTAGACCTTCTTATGTGCTCCAAGATGCACAAGAGAAGTGCGTAAATTTGTGTCCAAATGAGAGGAACCTATCCTCTATTTATAAATAACAATGTCTCTTGAAGAGACATGAATCTTGACCTAACTAACCCATAATAAGTAAAATACCAGTAATATAATAATTTCTGTTGAGAGGACTTGTACAATATAATTATAATAACCTTTTAAAGGTTTGACTAAAACAAATATACAAAAATATCTTTCATAGTTACACCAAAAATATTAACTCTCCCTCTTAACTAGGAAGGTGTTCTTTTTAGACACAGACTCCAAGTCTTATACCACACGAGCTCACATCCATTGACTCTTGAACATGCGAATATATACATCCTCGAATATCCATAGTGCAACATGACTTCACCCCATGCAACCAAGGTTTGTGGGAAAATCTCAATAGCTACAACATGTCCCCAAGACATCCACTCCCTGCGATGCATCAATACCTGATCATGTGCATTCCTATCTCAGTGCCAACCCTTTTTCATGTTGGATGAGACCCACCAAACTCAGTTCCAACCCCTTTTCAGGCTGGATGAGATTTTTCCATACTCAGTGCCAAACCTTTTTCATGCTAGATGAGTTCCACCTGTCACTCCCTCTAAAGAGGGACCACACCAAGCTTATCCCTGAAGTACTCAAACTTCATCCTCGACAATGGCTTGGTGAACACATCTGCAACCTGATCCTCGGTAGTCACGAACTGGAGCCTCATTACTCCCCTCTATACCATATCCATGATATAGTAGTATCTGATATCAGTATGCTTCGACCTGTCATGGAACACCGGGTTCTCTGACAACTTCATGCAACTTCGGTTGTCACACCAAATGCAGGTCGCCTCTAATCCGAGACCAAATAACCCAGATAACAACTTCCAAAGCCATACTACTTCTCTGATCGCTTCACATGCTTCCACATACACAACTTCAGTCATACTGAGTGCCACGCATGATTGCTTTCTGTTGCTCCACGAGACCATACTAGAGCCAAGACTGAAACAATATCCGAAAGTGCTCTTCTTGTCAGGAATAATGTGAGCCCAATCTGAATCTAAGTATCCATACAATCCAAACTTATGGTCAGATCTATACCATAGACCATGATCTAGAGTACCCTTAAGTTACCTCAACACATGTTTTTTTGCAACCAAATGAACCTGTCTGGGCTGCTCCAAATGATGACTCAGGGTGTTCAAAAGAAAAAATATATACGATCTTGTGTTCATCAAATACATCAAGGATCCCAATATCTGAGCCCAATATCTGAGTGTATAAGGTAGAATCCACAATCTCTGAAGTTGTATCCTGCAACAACTTAAGATTTGATACCATCGGGGTAACCATGGCCTTACAGTCCAACATCTAGAACCTCTTCAAGATTTCCACATCTAGACATGAACAAATACAGGGCAGCCAAATATTCTGAAATAGCCGACTTCTGGCTTCTCTCCTGAAAACATTTCCTCGGGTGTCTTGTTTTCAAGCACCTTGTGGGGACTTTTATTCTGCATGTACACTACCATCTTTGCTGCTTCTTCCCACAAATGCATAGGAAGATATTGATCATGGATCATGGCCTTTACTACTTCCATGATTGTTCGGTTCTTCCTTTCAGCTATTCCATTCTGTTGAGGGTTATAGGGAGTAGAAATATCCCTCTTAATCCCAACTTCCTTGCAATACTCCTTGAATTCTTCTGAGGTGAATTCACCTCCATTGTTTGATCGCAAGGTCTTTATCTTCTGCTCTGTCAAGTTTTCTACCAAAGCCTTGAACTCTTTGAATTTTCCAAAAACTTCATTCTTTTCTTTTAACAAATAAATCCAAGTTTTACGTGAGTAATCATCAATGAAATATACATAATATACATACCCACTTAGTGAAGCTGAAGACATCGATCCACATAGTCTAAATGCATGATGTCCAAAACTCCTTTGGATCTACTATCTCTATTGGGAAAGGGGTGCTTCACATTCTTTCCTTGTGCACATCCTTTGCACACACCATCTGGTTCTGCTTGGATTTCTAGAAGACCTGTCACCATTTTGCTCACAAACAGAAGAGATTTGTAGTGTAGGTGAGAAAATATCCTATGCCATAGTTCACTGGGATTCACAATATCATGAACCATTGGAGAGTCTGAATTTCCTTTTAATTTGTAGAGTCCTCCTTCTTCAACTCCAATCATTACTGCATCATCAAGGGTCTTCCCTCTAGGCTACATAAGAACTTGACCATCAATAAATTCTACTCTAAATTATTTCTTGTCCAATGCTAAAATTGAGAGAATATTCTTTTTTAAACTTGGAACATAGAGAATTTCCTTCATCTTCATTGGCTTGCTTGAGTTTAACTTGTAGGAAGATTCTCCAACACCTTTGATTGGATGAATACTGATAGTCATCACCCAATTTCATCTTGTGAGGTGAATCTTTATGAATAAGTTTAGATAAGGAGTCTTCATAGTCTGTCATGTGCTTGGAATCACTACTGTCTATCAACCAAGTGTCACTTCCATGAGTAACAATGCCTATGAGGGTTGAGATAAGAACATAATCCTCATCACTTGATTCATATTGCTTTGCAACCTTCTTGGGAGGATCATCATCTTTAGCTATGTGATCTTGATGCCTCTTACTTCCGTTATTATTCTTAATTTCCATAATGAGGGGAAATACCTAACAAAGTGTCTCAATTCCTAACAACAGTGACATCTGATCTTTGAGTTGTCTCTTTGACCCATCTTAAAATTCTTAGGTAAATAATGCTCCTTCTTGTTCTTTCCTTTCCTAGTGTGGGCAACTAGGGCTTGATCTTCATCTTCCATATTTTTTTCTCTTGTAGCTGTCCTAGCTTCTTCCTAGTTACAATCTTCCCAAAGCCTACTGAACTTGGTAAGCTTCTTTCTTAAAAAAATTCCTTGGATGAATGCATCCCATGACCTTGGGAGGCCATTCAAGGTAGTCATCATCATCTCTTCTCCTTCTACTGAGTCACCAATGGCTTCTATCTGCTCCTTGATTTGATTCACTCTTGAGAAGTAGGAGTGAATGGTTTCTGAGTTCTACATTTTCACATTCTTCAACTGAGATCTCAGAGTCATTCTTCGATTTATGTTGCTTCCATCAAAAAGATGAGTTAAGTAGTCTATCATTTGCTTTGGAGAAGATAATGATGATATATGATGGATAAGGTGGTCCTTAATGGAGTTTGTAGTAATCCTTTTTTCTCTCACCATGTCCTTCTTATATTTTGACTTAGCATCATATCCTTGAGGTTCTTGAACCTCTTCTATAATGAACTTATCTAGATCATGTTCTTCAAGAAGGAGGGTTACTCTGTACTTCCAGGCAATGAAGTTATAAGATCCATCTAGCTTCTCATTGATCTTTGTTCCAGTAGTCATCCCGCCTTCTGATGGTCTTGGTTTGTCTGGAAACTGTCTCTAGACTGAAAACAACTCCCTTTTAGGTTCTATATTTGCAACTGGCTTTTATTCAGGCCTGCTCTGATACCATGTTGGAATTTTAAATTTTCTAGTTACATAACTACAATTACTTAATCCAATAGAAACTGTAGTAGGATGACTGAAAGATAGACAATCACAGTTACAATAGAACACAAATATTATCCTAGGAAACCCTCATGGGGGAGAAGACCCAACAACCAAAATCCTCAATATAGATTCTTCAACCAATACAATGATGCACTGTAACTCTCCAAGAAAGACCAATACCAAAACACCAAAAGAACCAGTCTCCAATACTTGTACGCTAGACCTTCTTATGCGCTCCAAGATGCACAAGAGAAGTGTGTGAGTGTGTGTCCAAAAGAGAGGGACCTATCCTCTATTTATACACAATAGTGTCTCTTGAAGAGACATGATTCTTGACCTAACTAACCCATAATAAGTAA
>ML797755.1:527836-567299 GCA_009831015.1 Picea engelmannii
ATTTTACATTATGGTCATTGACTAGAGAAACCAACAAAAAATATTTCATCATGGAAATTTTTGCAACTCAAGGTTTTAATGAAAAACATAAATTTCACCTCTTAACAAGAGGTTTTCCATATCTCAACCCTACAAATTTTCAGCCTCAGGGATGCTATAAAATATAAATAAAATACACCGACAATAGATGATATTTCAATCCTTAGCCACCTCAAACTTCTAGGAAATCCAAGAGAAAATATACCAAAGTGTTCTCATAACTTTCATCCCTCTAGGGCAATCTTATTATGCGTAAACTAGATCTAAAAACTCTTATTTACAACAAAAAATACATAAGTAAAACAACTCTTATATTTTTTATTTTTTAATGTTAAATCACTTAACATATCTGAAAATCAAATATGCAATTTACACAAGTATTGGACAACTGAAAACTTCATTCAAATATTCATATGAGGAAGTTCATGTACATACCATAAGCTTATCATAAGGCTAGTACAATCTGCTAGCTCTTCAAAACCCTAATTAGGGAAAACCAAGAAAATATTGTAGCTCAACCAAGGAGATCCAACTAGCATGAATCTCTCAAGCAAGTCCTCCAAGGAAAGACACCTCTTCCTCTTCTTATTCTTCTTCACCAAATGCAACCTAGTGTTTCATCTCAAAACCATAATTTCCAAATCTCCAAGGGATGAAACCCTAACCCTAGACTTCAAGATACTCCAAGAAGCTTAAGAAACCCTAGTGATTTCAAGAGAGAGAGAGAGAGAGAGAGAGAGAGAGAGAGAGAGAGAGAGAGAGAGAGAGAGAGATGACTAGTGTGCTACTCCTAGTCACATCTCTACACAAGAGTGAATGAGAATGAATAATAAGAATGAAACGATTGAAGGACTCTCTCCTTCCTCTAAATATACGATAGGTAAGGGAGACCAACAATTCATATGTCGAATAATGCCCTTACAAGCAACCTATAATAAGCACACATAGGCTTACACACATGAAGTGCTACACCATGTCAAGCTACAAAGTGATGTCATACACAATAAGGGATCCAAGGCGTTTTAGCTACACAAGATGTGTCCACACACATCCTCTACAATCTCACATGGACTCCATCACTCCTCCTAAGCCATAAACTCCATTGGGTCCACTCACCCTACATGAACACTATCGCAACCTAGATGTCCTTGATCCAACTCTAAGGCTCCATACATGAATCCAATATACTTGATCTTTTTTAAGGCCCGATTCCCTCCAAGATGCACAAATATCCTCTTACTAAGCAGGGAATTGTCCAAGTAAGAAATCATCCCCATTTGGCCATCCAAAAGTACGTCATCCAAGTTGTCAGGTGAACTCCATCACCCTAGGTAAGAATACCAAGAAATCATCCCACCGAGGTCAATAAATCATTGAGTAGGCTATCTCCAATGTGAAAATATATCACAAACCATCTCCCATGTGCAAGTCCATCTTGAACCATCCATGGGGTGAACATAAACCATGTACCCAAATCTCATGGAGCACCCCCAAACATGGTGTAAACACTTTTGGAGTAACATGAAATCTAACATTGATTTCTTTTCCCTTTCTCTCCTCCATAGTACAAGATCTCGTTTCCATAGCATTATGACACAATGTATATGAAATACATGTCTTTGTATCAATCAAGCAATCTAATTCTCCAAACCCATGTTATCTAGGACATCAATCTTGAAATCAACAATTAGATCAGGTACCTCAACATCTTGATCATTATTGGACTTGTGATTAGTATTAGGTATAAAATCTTCTCTATATTTTGCAATATATGAAAACAAATTGGAATTAGGCCTATCATGGACTTGTTTCAGGGCACCACATGCCTTGCTATTCCTGTCTTGTAATATGTCATATGCATATTCATCTTTCTTCTTTTCTATTTCTATCTTGGGATCACTATTAGAGAAATAATTGATATATAGTTCGAGGAATTCATCAGTTCGTCTGTTTGCATCTAGAATTGATATCTCCCCTTTGGATCATTGTTCAAAGTGGAGAAACAACGCTAAGTGATTTTGAGTTCATCCGTTTTCACATGCTTTTTCTCTTTGATTTCTTCATATGAATCTTCAATATTTCCAACTGAACCAATGCCATTCATTGACATGGAGATTTATTTAGTTAAGGATGATTCCAAGGGACAAAGGGGGTAAAATACATTCATCATTACACACCAAGTCTTGAGAAGAAATGGGCTCTTCCATGAAACATGCAAAGTCTTCATCACCATCAATTTCAAAACCCATCCCATCCTTTGGAAAAAAATTCTTAATTTGACATCTCCATATTTTGATCTTTTCTCAATGGATTCCATTGTAAGGCAAGTGTCTAGAAGGCTTGTCGATTCTAGGTGTACCATCCACTCTTCTATTTATTGGAAATGCTTTGATTTGTGTATTTTGCAAAAACACATTCCAAAACTCTTCCAATAACTGATTTTCACAATTCTCCCATGTTTTCTCATCTCA
Source organism: Picea engelmannii (assembly GCA_009831015.1). Taxonomy (NCBI): domain Eukaryota; kingdom Viridiplantae; phylum Streptophyta; class Pinopsida; order Pinales; family Pinaceae; genus Picea; species Picea engelmannii. Next base: position 530,347 of record ML797755.1, read on the forward strand.
TGGAGTTGTAAAATAAGGCCGAAAACTCATTTGTTCATTAACTTGTTGCATGCTTTTACAAACCTTGTGGCATGGTTTTCATCCAAAACTATTTTTTTACAAACACATGATCCTCTAAGGTTTTATATGATTTAATAAAAATCAAATATGTAGTTAGGGTTTCAACATTACCAACATCATTAGCACAATCTCTCGAAATATGTACAACACCAACATCTTTAAAGGATGATGAAGATGTTTTGATACACTGAACTTTTGTATTTGGATAATCTTTTGGTGAGGGTTTCTCAAGAAAACCTAGATGAATAAATCTTGAGACAATCATCAAGGTAGTAACCTGATGTTGGTTTCTTTAGAAACATATAAAATGCATTAGTTTTATAATATTGTTCAAAGGAATCCTCTTTAGGAACATAGAAAATGCATTGATTTTACAATAATATTCAAAGGAATCCTTTGCTTGGGGTTTGCAAAGGCATGTGCTATATTCTTGAAATTATGACAAATATTTATACATGAGAGGCCATACATTCCCTATACGAAACTAAATACTTTGCTACAATTGCACTAAAGTACACAATGAGGTATGCTCATACTAGCCTATTCTATAAGTTTGATACCAATCCTTCTTCCTAGAAACAACAATAAAATCCCTTATCTCTAGGGCGTCTTGATGTCTAAGGTTTTATCTTCCTTAGAAAGCCACAACACTCTAAATCAAAGGAATTGATATAGATTGGAAAAACACAATATTGTTTGCTCTACATTATGGATGTATAACCTTTCATGCTTTGATAAAACCACGATGAAATTTTCAATGGGGTTCATCATTTCTTTTTCTTAATATGAAGAATATTATACCATAACATTTTAACATACTACTCAATATTTTTCACTGTATTAGGTTCAAATATTTATCAAATAGGGTTTTTAATCCTTGGCAAAGTTTCTAGGTGAGGCTTTGAAATGCATGGCATACCAACTTATGTCACCCTCACACAATGGATCATTAAATTCAAAGGAACATGGCTTCATTACCTAATGGAGTCTAATGGAAATTTTAAAATGATCACTCATAAATGTTGTATCTTAAAATCTTATCTTAGGGAATGGACTTTGTCTCCATTTGTTATCAACTAAAATTGCACTACAAAATACAAAGTCCCTGATAGAGATCATGGCAACTTTGGTGATATGTAAAATTGTTATCCATTATTACCACAATAACCAATCCTCTTTCTTTTGGTTGATTCTTTTCTATCTCAAGGGGGGATTCCCTAATATAAATTTAGTGGGGTAGGAATCCTCAAATATTCAACATGCTCCATGAAATTGTTATTGTTATTATTATTATTTTTCCAAAGAAAAATAAATATTTTGATTTGAGATAAACAAAAATGCAATACTCATGTGTTCTAGACACAGTAAAAAAGGATAATCTAGGGATACATCTCTTCATAATCTTTATGTCTAGAAAGATAAATATCCTTCATAATATCGAGTATACTATCTATAAAATAACTAAAACCTAAATGTAGACTTAACAATTCCATATACTAAGATATTACAAGTTAAAAAGGAGTTTGGAAATCATTAAAATAAAACTATTGTAAGACCAATGTATGACCATCTTGTACTTCTTCCAAGGAACCATAAAGCTTAGGTAGTTGAAGTCCTTCCTTTGAGAGCTGACCTGTAATTTTGTTGTGTTATCTATAAATATGAGTATCACTAACCCAAAGACATTGATTATATATTACCTTTAATTGCTGTGCTAGTGGGAGTAGAGAATTATTTTGTAATTGGAGGCTTCCTTTCATCTAATTAATCACCATAGACGAATCACCAATGACTTGAAGCTTATCGATCCATCTGTCTAGAATTTTTTTTAATAAGTAGTATAAGGCCTTGAATTCCCCTTGGTTCTTTGTTCCTCTTCCCATATTAACTTTGACTTGAAATCAGTGTGTCTCTAAAAGATATAGAATGAAACCAATCCCACATATAGAATTTGGGTCTTGACAAGCCCCATCGAAATATCCCCAAGCTAAAGATTTATCCACATGTACCTCCGATATAATTCTCCATGGTTTAACATTTGGAATAATCTCATAATATAAAAATAAAAAATTTACTTGTGCAACTACCTAAAAAGTAGGAAACATTTTCTCTTCCAAAAAAATAGAGTTTCTAGCTATCCATATTATCCACAGAACCAGGAAAGGGATTGCCCTGAAGCACTTTAGATCTTGCTAGGTAAGACAAACATAAAGACACACATCTAGGGAGTCACCTTTCAAAATATTCTATATACTCATAAGCTATTCGACCTCAAACCATACTTTCTAATAAAATCTACAGTGAAAGAACAAATGTGAAGTGTTTTCCTCTCTACACCTGCAAAGTAAAAAAACACTTGGACCAACTCTATTTATTTTTTGAAGGGCTTCCCAGGTTAAAAATTTATTGTTGAATATGAGCCACATAAACAAATTACACTTGGGAGGGGCCTTAAATTTCCAAAGCTCTGTCATCACTGTTTTTCATCACTTGGTCCTAGTCCACAAAGAGATGAGCATACAAGACTAGGGGTATAATTCTCCCCTGCTCCATTCAGAGCCTAGATTAATTCATTTTGGGATTTGTTCAATATTATATGATCCTTCTTGAGTTTTGGGAAAAAGTGATCCCACTTTTAGAACAAAATTCCTTCTAGACCAAGATTGACTGCCTCTCAACATCCTTGAGACCAGATGGATGTGTCATCTGACATATCAATCAAATTAAGTGTACATCTTCCAAGTTCCTGTAGGTGTTGTATGATTTTTCTAGGGAGGAAAATGTATCTACAACACCCATTATTGCATCTACCCCTGTTAAGGTTTAAGATATTATTAAGTTTCTTTTCATTTCACTAGATAACAATAGCATAGATAGGATCACTGAGAAATACACAATCACAAGAGACACATCATTTATCCTGGGAAACCCTCATGGGAGAGAAAACCCAACAAAACTTCCTTAATATAGATAACCAATACAATTCCAAGAGATAAGTCAAACAAATACAGAAAGTCCTCTCCAAGAGGTGCGCCTCTCTCTCTCTCTCTCTTCTTCTTCTCCAACTGCAGCTCCAAACTTGCGCTCTGATGAACAAGTGAGTGTGTGTGTAAATGAGGCGCTAGCCTCTTTATTTATATAATTTGGTAGGTAACTTTTCATTGGTAGGGCCGAATTCTCAATCTGGGTGGTTATAACCACCTTTAATTAATTTAGGGGCCGACTTCTCATTTTTCCTATTACAATTAGGGTTTGACCAATCCGCAAAAGGGGATTTGGTCATTTAGAATACCCGACATGATCAATCTGCAAAAGGGGATTGATCTAATGAATAATACATCAATAATAAATAGAATACTCTTTGCAGTTACATTATTTCAACACTCCCCCTTAACAAGAAGAGTATTCTACAACAACATCAGGCGAGAGAGAGGGAAACATCATAAAAAACATCCTGGAACATTGACCGACGTATCTATAAATCATCAGAAGTTTTTCTGATCAGCAACATTGTCATTCACAATGGAATGAAATCATCATCTGCATCAATATGGATTAGTATAAAACTAATACATCATCATCACAGCACGAGGCTGGCCACATCATCACAGCACGAGACTGGCACACTACACAACAATTAAGATGGAATCACAACAAAACAATTGTAATGTCCCCAAGGCCGAGCTCTGTTGTAAATCATGTCTATGAAGTATAAAGCTTGCATTATGAATTGTAATTATGTTTTATAGGCTGGTGAGCCAAGTTTATATAAGCTAGTGGGCTTATGTGATTATTAGGCTAGAGAGCCTAAGTGTTGAAGGCCAAGAGCCTAATTTTTGTACATGTAATGGTGCACATTATTAATGTAAAAACATCTTTACGTGTGGACCGACCACGATGAATGAGTGATGGGGGAATAAGCTTCCACAAATCCTGGGTAGGGAGAGGGGGTTGAGAGGTTGGAAGAGGGGCTAAGCTGAGGGGCTTAATCCCTTAAGAATAATATTAAATTATTATTCTAAAATGATGTGTGAAATGTGTTTCCCTGATCCCAAATCCCTGGAAGGGGAAATACGTGCCTAAAAGCGCACACCAGCTGATGAAGCGCATGCAGCCTCATGGGCGACACATGTCGGCCCAGGAGAATGCAGTTAAAACCTAATAAGAGATCCGTGTTGGGGGTTCGTCTGACATTCCTCCATCCATCACCTGAGTCGGGAGTCCATTCTCGATCCTCCGTCGGAACTGGCGGGTGTCCAAGAGCGACCTCTGTCTGGTGTTCGTACTTAGATCCATCACTTGAACTGTCTAAGCCTCTACGTGGAATATTTGTGTACCCTTATGCATTTACGAAACTAGAACCAAGAAGCCATCTTGTGTTGTCGGTTGAGAAAACCAAAGTGTCCCGTAATTGCTAAGCCTTGTTATGCTGTTGCACATGTCTGTCGTTAGCTTTGGGTGTTCGTGTCTATGTTCTAGTTGATTGTTGCGGTTGTGCAGTGCTTGAATGCGTGTGGCTTGTTGGACAACGTATACAACACTCTCTTCAGGTGAGAGAGGTGGTTGAGGTTGAAGGGACAGGTTTCCTATCCTGTGAGGGACCCTCTCCAGGTGAGAGAGTGCGCAGAGGAAGGAGAGAGCTCCTGGAAGGAACCCTGTAGCTACCACCGAGCTCGGAGATTTCCGGTTCGGTCTGTTGCTGAAGCCCAAGGCAAGGGAGGTTAGCAACCAAAGGAATGTCTAGGTGACAGTGAAGGTGTATACTCCTGGGGTGGGACAGACATGTGGGGAAGGAGAGTCTGTGGGAAGTGGGCATAAGTGGTTCCTGGGAGAGAATCCTCCTTCTTTTACGTGTATTATTCCTGTAAACCTTACCTAGCCTAGGATTATTTTTCCGATGGATCTTAGTCCTAGCTCGGGGGTGACCTACTGCTGAGAGTGATGAGTAGCACGGTCTAAGGCTGGGAGCTTCGTGGAAGGTCTGCACGCAGTTGGTGGCGTGTGACAGTTTCAAAGATATGTGTCACTATGTTTTGTAATTCTGTAATTAATCAAATTGCATACCTGTGATTCGAGCAATGTTTATTAGGTATTCCGTGGTGTATATGAATTATTGTTATTTCCCTTAATTATGAAATTCTAGCAGTAATTCTGTGTTTAACTATACTTAAGCATTATAAATTCATTAGAATGCATAATATGTTACAGGAGTGTTTTCCGCGTAGTAACGTTGGCCCGACCGTGGGGTTGATGGTCAGGGACGTTACAGTATGGTATCTGAGCCATAGTTTCCACACTGAGCCTGGATGGGTCGGATAAGTGGTATTTGGACCAAGGTTTTGAGAATAAATTGTGTCTGGAGGACTAATTTCAGACTCCAAAATGTTTTTGGGTGTCAATGGGCTACTTGACCATGTTACAAAGTTCAAGAGGTGTAGCGGTATTATAAAACTCGCAGTCGGTGTGGTATATGGCCACAGGGAGAGAGAGAGAGCTCAACACCAGAAGTGTTGGAGCCGTATGATCTGTTTGGGAGGAAAGGAGAGCCCTCATGACTGTAATATCTGGAGAACATGCACAAAGTTTAAAAACCCTTTGGAGTTGCACAAGAGTGTGGGAATCGCGATACGTGAAGTCCCGACTTCATTAGAATCGTCCATCGGAAGGAACGTGTGGAGAGCGATCAACCTTTCACTGACTTGTGACTTGAATTAGTCAAAGCACGATTCTGTGAGGATTCACGAAACGCGAATTCACGATTGGATCACAACCGTCGATCCAAGAGAGATCTGGACCGTTAATTGTCCAGGAAGAAATCAACATTTCGGGAATAGGGAGAACGAAGGTGGAAAATATTTCGACCTCGTGACACACAAAATCCTGATATGTGAGATGCCGACGAGATCTGATTCGTTAGATCGTGGGGAATTGGGATCGTTAGATAGAGCATAAGAGAAGGGGGTAATTTTGGGAGTTTGTCTGTCGAGAGAAATGGGAGGTGCTGAGGCACAAACTCCCAAGGCCCGAAACCCGAAACCCTGAAACGCCAAAAAGGATATGCACCGTAGATATGAGAGAGGATCTGATCATTGGATTTCACTTAGAATGGACGTGGACACATGGGTGCGTACCACGTGCCAGTGGGTCGAGAAGAAAAGTGAGAGTGGTGGGACCCGATGAAATCGCCGAAGGTGATGTGGACCCTCCTGAGTGTGCCACTTGCCATCGTGGATGTGGGAGACAACTGTGCTCCGTGGGCCCGAAGGGTAAGAAAATCGAATTTTCGGAAGTCGGGGGTTGGAGAGGGAAGCGAGTATGAGAGCCTTGAGGACCAAAACCCTGAAACTCGAAGTCCCGAAGTCCCGAAAATTTCAAAGACGGAAAAATCGCAGCGGATTCTAATCGTTGAATGTTGGGTAAACGTGGACTGTTGATCCACCCGATTTCGTGAATTTGGTAATCGAAAATCCTGGAGAAAGTTGCGTGTGCCTTAAAACTCTTTGAATACCGAAATCCTGAGTAGCACCTAGTAGATTTAGCACTTGGTCACGAGGGGTAGGGATGAAGAAAAAGGGGGATATCACCCAAAAGTTACAGAGCCAAACAAGAGCTCGAAAAATTCATGAACTCTGAGCGTTTTAGAGTTGTTTGGAAATGCGAACGTTTTAAATTTTTTTATGAATGATGAGGGATTTGTTAAGAATTGAAGACCAGAACCAGAACGTTATTGCAGAAGTTTGACGAGTACCAGAACCGGTTAGAATTAACATTGAGTGCAAAGAAATTGAAGAGGTGCGGATTGCCTCCAATTCAAAGAATGAAAGAGAAGGAAGGGATTTCAACTGGGGAGTCGAAGGATCAAACTCCAATGGACACAGAAAAGAGATGGATAAGGAGGGGAATATAATGAAAATCGTTGAAAAATTACAGAAGGATGCCCAGGCTCACCGAGCTGATAGCCAAAAGCTCATGAGACTCAGGGATTAGCAGGGTGAATTCAACTTAAAGATGTTGAAGAGTCTGGAAAGAATAGAAAAGAAATTGGAAAAGGAGAGTGAATCGAGCAATACAGAGAGTCGTAGGACCCCTGAGAGGAAAATAAGATCAAGGAGTGTCAGTAGACATCATCGTCGCTCCCCAAAGCATTCCAATAAGGAAACACACAGTAGTTCAAGCCCATCGCCTACCAGGAAGCATAGGAGGTATGGGGTGGATGAACTGAAAGGAGAAATGAATAAGATTAAGCCTCCCACATTTGATGGAGAACACCAGAAGGAAGAAGATGCTAAGACATGGCTGCTTGGTATGAGGAAATAATTTCAACTGCAGAATTATTCCTCTCATGTAGAGGGCAGGATTGCCATGTATCAACTAAAGGGAAAAACATCCATGTGGTGGGATCAACTTGTGCAGGTGCAACACATCAAAGAAAAAGACATCAAATGGAAAGAATTCACGAGGTATTTTGAGAGGAAATACTTAACTAAAAGATATTATGACAAAAAGATGAAAGAGTTCTTTGAACTCAAGCTGGACAACAGGACCATTGATGAATATGAACGCAAGTTTTTGGAATTACTAAAGTATGTTCCGTTCATCAAAGATGAGATTGTCAAGATTCATAGGTATCTGAGTGGATTGCCACCTTCCATTGGTGACAAGATTCAATATGATGACCCTAACACTATGGAAGATACGATAGGAGGGCGAAATGCTTGTATGAACAGAAAAAAGAAAAGCCTAGTTTTCAAAAGGCTTGGGATGATCATAAGAAGTTCAGGAAAGAGCAGAGGAAGAAGGGAAACAAGTCTCCATTTTTGAGAAACAGTCCTGAGGTACATCCATCTTTTAGAGAGCCCAGGAACGCTGAAGTGGGTGGGAAAATGCCAAGACAACCACCTATGGAGTGTTGGGGTTGTAAAGGAAACCATAGGTACAAAGATTTCCCCCACAGAAATGATAAAACGAGAGTCGTCCACAATGTTCAACAAGATGAAACAATGTAGGATATGGGCAGTAGAATGCCAAGGATATACGTAGCCTTGGACAACAAGCAAGATGAATTTCAATCGCACTTGATTGAAGTGGAAGGTATGATTAACAACCGACCATTTACTATTTTAATTGACTCAGGGGCTAGCCATAGTTATATAGATCCTAGAGCGGTGGAAAGTTTGCATTTGTCAAAAAACAAACATGAAAAGTCTTGGTTAGTGCAGCTAGCTACAATAACCAAGAGGAAAGTCACAAAGTTAGTCAAGTACTGTCCTGTGGACATGAATGGACTGAGCATGAAGGCTGAATTGAACATTCTGCCATTAGGCTCTTACAACTGTCTAATTGGGATGGACTGGTTGGACCAGCACCATGACATCTTGGATTTTCGTAATAAGGCATTCACTTGCTTAGATGAAGAAGGGAATCAGAAAACAGTCTAAGGAATTCCTAGAGCTATTGCTGTCAGAGAAATCTCAGTGATGCAACTGAAGAAGTGCTACAGAAAAGGCTGTCAATTATTCGTAGCCCATGTGGGGGAAACACCTAAGGACAAGGTGTCAAGTATTGAAGAGTATGCGGTACAAAAAGAATTCGAAGATAGATCTAATATCGGGATATCATCAGGTAAGGATAATAGATGAAGACATCAGCAAGACCACCTTTAGAGAAAGGTATGGTCATTACGAGTTCACAGTGGTGCCGTTTGGACTGTCAAATGCACCCGCTATTTTTATGTGCTTGATGAATGGAGTATTCAGGGACTATCTAGATAAGTTTGTCATAGTCTTCCTGAATGACATCTTGGTGTATTCCAAGTCGGAAGAAGAACATGAGTGAAATCTGAGGATGGTGCTGCAAGTGCTAAGAGAGCACCAGTTGTATTCCAAGCTGAGCAAGTGCTCGTTTTATCAGGAATAGATCCATTACTTGGGGCATATTATCTCGAAGGATGGGATAGTTGTAGACCTTGAGAAGATTGAAGTCATCAAAGAATGGTTAGTGCCAAAGAATGTGGCGGAAGTTAGATCCTTTATGGGTCTAGTAGGTTATTACAGAAGGTTTATCGAAGGGTTCTCGAAGATAGATCACCCTATCACTTCCTTGCAAAGGAAGGAGAAAAAGTTTCAGTGGACAGAAGATTGCGAGAAAAGATTTCAACGATTGAAGCAACTGTTAACCAGTGCTCCAATCTTGAGAATTGCAGACCCAAACGAAGATTTCGTGGTGTGCACTGATGCATGTAAAAAAGGAATGGGAGGATTCCTTAGTCAAAATGGATTTGTAATTTGTTATGAATCCAGGAAGTTGAAAGATCACGAAAAGAACTATGCAACTCATGATTTGGAGTTGGCATCCATCATTCATGCTCTGAGGAAGTGGAGACATTACCTCATGGGAAGGAGGTTTGAATTGAGAATAGACCATAATGGCATGGAATATTTGTTTGATCAACCAACCTTAAATGCTAGAAAAAGTAGGTGGATAGAATTTTTGTGTGAATACGACTTTGATATCAAGCATATCAAAGGGAAGGAGAATAAAGTGGCTGATGCACTCAACAGGAGGGTGCATGAAATACATGCTACAACTGTTAGCATGTATCAGACTGATCTTAAAAGAAGAATTCTTGAGGCTGCAAATGCAGATCTGCAATACAAAGAATTGGTAGCAAAGCTACAACAGGGTAAGATGCCACAGAAAGTGGATATTTATAAATTGGGAATAGATGGAATATTGCTGCACAAGAAAATAATTTTTGTACCCAACGTCCAGGACTTGAAACAGATAATTTTGTAGGAGATGCATAATGTGCCTTATGTAGGGCACCCTGGATATCAGAAAACCGTGGAAACGATCAAGAGCCATTACTTTTGGCTAGGTATGAAGAAATATATTGCAGAATACATCGCCAGATGTATGGAGTGCAAGAAAGTTAAAGCTGAGCATAGGCCCCCAGCAGGGTTGCTGCAACCCTTACCCATTCCTGAGTGGAAGTGGGAAGTAGTAACGATGGATTTTATTACGAGATTGCCCAGAACAGGAAAGCAACATGATTCGATCATGGTGGTGGTGGACAAGCTTACAAAATCTACCCATTTTATTCCACTGAAAACTACTCACAAGGTAGCAGAGGTTGCTGATATTTTCCTAAAGGAGGTGGAACGATTGCACGAAATTCGTAAAACAATTGTGTCTGACAGAGACCCGAAATTCACCTCGAATTTCGAGAAAAGGTTATTCAAGGGATTTAGAACAAATCTGAATTTTAGTACAACCTATCATCCTGATTCGGATGGGCAGATAGAGCGGGTGAATCGAGTGATAGAAGACATACTGAGAATGTGTGTGATGGATAAAACATCGAAATGGGAAGACTACCTACATTTGGTAGAATTCACCTACAACAATGGGTATCAGGCATCGTTGAAGATGATCCCATTTGAAGCACTTTATGGCAGAAAGTGAAAAACTCTAGTAAGCTGGGATAACCCAACTGATAGAGCGGTAGTTGGGCCAGAATTGCTCAAGGAAATGGAAGACCAAATGATAAAAACTAAGCAGAATTTGAAAGCTACCCAAGACAAGGATACAAGTTATGCTGATAAGAACAAAACCCACAGAGAGTTCAAAGTGGGTGATCATGTTTTCCTGAAAGTGAAAGCTAACAAGAGTTCCCTAAAGCTGGGAAGTTGCGCCAAGTTGGCAACCAGATTTTGTGGGCCATTTGAAATATTGGAAAGGATTGGGCCAGTTGCATATATGCTTGCATTACCTGCATCCATGAATGTAAATAATGTTTTTCATGTTTTATTGCTTAAAAAGTATATGCCTGATGCTAATCATGTAATTGATTGGAATGTGATCCAGGTGGAACAAGAAGGTGTCCTGCAAGTGCATCCTTTGCGCATATTGGACAGGAAAAGCAAACAGCTCCAGAATTGAGCTATAGGACTTGTAAAGGTCCAGTGGACCTGGTACGGTCCTGAGGATGCGACATGGGAGCATGAATATGTTATGCAGGTAGAGTACCCGCATCTTTTTGAAAATTTTGAAAAGCTTGCAGATGCAGTGTGAAGTTGCACTGAGGACAGTGAAAAAATAAGGGGAGGGGATTGTAATGTCCCCAAGGCCAAGCCCTGTTGTAAATAATGTCTATGAAGTATAAAGCTTGCATTATGAATTGTAATTATGTTTTATAGGCTGGTGAGCCAAGTTTATATAAGCTGGTGGGATTATGTGATTATTAGGCTAGAGAGCCTAAGTGTTGAAGGCCAAGAGCCTGATTTTTGTACATGTAATGGTGCACATTATTAATGTAAAAAAATCTTTGCATGTGGACCGACCACGATGAATGAGTGATAGGGGACTAAGCTTCCACAAAGACTGGGTAGGGAGAGGGAGCTGAGAGGTTGGAAGAGGGGCTAAGCTGAGGGGGCTTAAACCCTTGAGAATAATATTAAATTATTATTCTAAAATGATGTGTGAAACGTGTTTGCCTGATCCCAAATCCATGGAAGGGGAAATGCATGCCTAAAATCACACCCCAGCTGATGAAGCGCATGCAACCTCATGGGCGATGCGTGTTGGCCCAAGTGCATGCAGTTAAAACCTATGAAGAGATCCGTGTTGGGGGTTTGTCCGACATTCCTCCATCCATCACCTGAGTCAGGAGTCCATTCTCGATCCTCTGTCGGAACTGGCGGGTGTCCAAGAGTGACCTCTGTCTGGTGTTTGTACTTAGATCCATCACCTGAATCGTCTAAGCCTCTGCATGGAATCTTTGTGTACCCTTACACATTTCTGAAACCAGAAAAAATAAGCCATCTTGTGTTTCCGGTTGAGAAAACCAAAGTGTCCGGTAATTGCTGAGCCTTGTTATGTTGTTGCGCTTGTCTGTCGTCAACTTTGGGTGGTCATGTCTATGTTCTAGTTGATTTTTGTGGCCGTGTAGTGCTTGGCTGCTTGTGGCTTGTTGGCCATCGTATACAACACTCTCTCAGGTGAGAGAGGTGGTTGAGGTTGAAGGGACAGATTGCCTGGCCTATGAGAGACCCTCTCCGGGTGAGAGAGTGCACAGATGAAGGAGAGAGCTCCTGGAAGGAACCCTGTAGCTGCCACATAGCTCAGAGATTTCCAGTCTGGTCTGTTGCTGAAGCCCAAGGCAAGGGAGGTTAGTAGCTGAAGGACTGTCTAGGTGAGAATGAAGGTGTATACTCCTGGGGTGGGACAAACATGTGGGGAAGGAGAGTCTGTGGGCAGTGGGAATAAGTGGTTCCTGGGAGAGAATCTTTCTTCCTTTACGTGTATTATTTCTGTAAACCTTACCTAGCCTAGGATTCCTTGCCCGATGGAGCTTAGTCCCAGCTCGGGGGTGACCTACTACTGAGAGTGATGAGCAGCACGGTCTAAGGCTGGGAGGTTCGTGGAAGGTCTGCACGTAGTTGGTGGTGTGTGACAGTTTCAAAGATAAGTGTCACTATGTTTTGTAATTCTGTAATTAAATAAATTGCATACCTGTGATTCGAGAAATGTTTATCACGTATTCCGTGGTGTATATGAATTATTGTTATTTCCCTTAATTATGAAATACTAGCAGTAATTCTGTGTTTAACTGTAATTAAGCGTTATAAATTCATTAGAATGCATAATATGTTACAGGAGTGTTTTCCACGTAGTAACGTTTGCCCGACCATGGGGTTGATGGTTGGGGACGTTACAACAATTAAGCTGGAATCACAACACATCAATTAAGCTAGAATCTCAACATAAAAATTAAGCTGGAATCTCAACACAACAATTAAGATGGAATCACAACACAACAATTAAGCTGGAAGCACAACACTAGGCCGACATCACCACACAACAATTAAGCTGGAAGCACAACACTAGGCTGGTATCACCACACAACAATTATGCTGGAAGCATAACACTAGGCTGGCATATCAACACAACACTACTCCCCCTATCAAGGGAGGTCCTTTCGGACTATACTGAGATTATCTCAAAAGTGCTCAAACTTTACACGAGAAGAGGCTTGGTCAACACATCGACAACCTGTTCTTTCGTGCTAACATATTGGAGCTTTATGACTCCTCTCTGCACCATGCCACATATGTAATGGTATCAGATCTCTATGTGTTTCGACTTGTCATGAAATACAAGATTCTCTGTCATCTTTATGCAGCTCTGGTTATCACATAGGATCATGGTTGCTTCAATATCTAGGTCGAATAGACCTGTTAACAACTTCCGAAGCCATATGGCTTCACAAATGGTAGAACATGCATCAATGTATTCTACTTCTGCTGTACTGAGAGAAATACTTGATTGCTTCCTACTCTACCATGAGATCATGGCTGATCCAAAACTGAAACAACATCCTAAAGTGCTCTTCCTGTCAGAGACACTTCCAACCCAATCTGAATCAGTGTACCCACTCAGTGTGAAATCATGATCTCCATCATAGCTAAGAACACAATCTAATGTACCCTTAAGGTACCTCATCACATGTTTTGCAACAAATAGGTGAACATGTCTGGGTTCTACCAGAAACTGACTCAAAGTGTTCACAGAAAAACATATATCTAGTCTGGCGTTTGTCAGATACATCAACGATCCAATGATCTGTCTATACATCATGGCATCAATCAATTCTGACGAAGTGTCGACCAGAAGCTTCAACTTCGTTTCCATGGGTGTATTCATGGACTTGCAGTCCAACATATCAAATCTCTTCAAGATTTAAACTACATACTTCCCTTGGTTAAGGAAGGTCCTCTCCGGGCTCTGCCATACCTCAAGACCTAAGAAATAATGCATTAGGCCAAGGTATTTCATCTCAAATTCTGAAGCGAGTTTCTTCTTACATTTGGTAATGCTATTTTCTTCTTCAGTTAAGAATAAGTCATCCACATACAACAACAATATCACCGACTCATCATTCATAACCTTGAAGTAGAGGTTAGAATCAACTTTACTTTTGGTAAATCCCAAGTTCGTCAGAAAACTGTCTATCCTTCCATACCAAGCTCTAGGATCTTGCTTCAACCCATACATAGCCTTATTCAACTTGCAGACATGAGTCTTCCTGTCTTCAACTTAAAATAATTGAGGTTGTTCTATATACACTTCTTTTTCGATGACACCATTTAGGAAGGATGTCTTTACGTCCATCTGGTGTAACTTCCACTTCATCTTAGCTGCAAGGGCTATGATGGTTCTGATCAAAGTTTATCTGGCTACATGAGTGAATATATATTCATAGTCAATGCCTTCCTTTTGAGAAAAGCCACGAGTGACAAATCTTGCTTTATATTTCTCAATACTTCCATCGGCATCATGTTTTATTTTGAAAATCCATTTGGAAGATACCACATCCTTGCTCTTCGGTCTGGGAACTATTTCCCAGACATCATTCTTTATTATGGATTGGTATTCTTCTATCATGGCATCTACCCATTCTTTCTTCTGAATGGTTTCTTCAAAGAAGGTAGGCTCCTTCTCTAGGAGATCAAACATCAAATCCATATAACTGGAGAATGGCTTAGGTCTCTTCACCTGTCTCGTGGTTCCTTCGAAAACACCATACTTATCTCCATCTTGAATAAACTCCCTAGCCCAATCATGATTTCTCTTATGGGAGATCATCATCTGAGAAGGTTCTTGAAATTCTACTATGTCATGATCTTCTAGAATTTCCTCATTAGGGGAAGCTATGACTCCCCTCACTGGTTCTGCAACTCTGGGAACCTTCCTCACTGATTCTGCAACTATGGGAGCTACAGGTTCCTCTTCATATATTTCTTCAAGCTGGAATCTTCTTGATTTCTTGAGTGCTGCATCTTCATCAAAGGTCACATCCCTGCTGATCTCAATGTGATGGTGACCTGGTATATAAATCCTGAAGGATTTGGAGACTTCATAGTATCCAACAAATATTCCCTTCTTTCCTGAAGGGTGCAACTTGTTTCTCTTCTCTTTCGGAATATGTACAAATACTGGGTAGCCAAATATTTTGAGATGGCTTACTTCTAGCTTCTTTCCAGAGAACATCTCTTCAGGGGTCTTGAACCCAAGTGCACTATGGGAGAATTGGTTTTGTACGTATGCTGTTGTTTTTTTTTTGCTGCTTCTGCCCATAAGCACATTGGAAGATCACGATCACGGATCATGGTCTTCACTGCTTCCATTATTGTTCTGTTCTTTTTTTCTGCCACATCATTTTGTTTGGTATTGTAAGGAGTGGTGAGCTCCCTCTTAATCCCGACATCTTTGCAATAGTTTATGAACTCTTTTGAGGTGTATTCTCCTCCATTATCTGACCTGAGTATCTTGATATTTCTTTCAGAAAGATTCTCTATCAAGGCTTTGAATTCCTTGAATTTACCGAACACTTCATCTTTTGATTTCAACAAGTAAACCCAGGTTTTACGAGAATAATTATCAATAAAATATACATAGTATACATACCCATTGATGGAGGATGATGGTATTGGGCCACACACATCTGAGTGAATGAGTTCTAGTACTCCTTCTACTTTTTTGTCTCTCTTTGGAAAAAGGGTTCTTGATGTTCTTCCCTTGTGCACATCCATCACACACACCTTCATGGTCAACCTTGAGTTCTGGTAGACCTGTGATTGCCTTTCATATATATAGTAATTCCTTGTAGTTGATGTGTTCTAATCTTCTATACAAAAATTCACATGAATCTCAATGGCATGGGTCGTGGCTGCTTCTGAGTGACTCTTTAGTTTATACAAGCCACCTTCTTCTTTTCCAATGACGATTGTTTCTTTCATGGTTTCTCCTTTAGCCCACATAAGAACTTCTCCATCTATAAAGGAAATTCTGAAGCCTTTCTTTTCTAAGGTTGATATGGAGAGTAGGTTCTTTGTCAAACCTGATACATAGAGTACGTCCTTCATCTTCATCGGAGTCCCTGAATTAAGCTTGTAGTTTGATTCTCCCACTCCCTTGATAGGGTATTGATAATCATCTCCAAGTGTAACTTTATGAGAAAAATTATTTTCTGAAAGGCAAGAGAGAACATCTCTTTGAACTATCATGTGCTTGGAAGCACCACTATCAATGAGCCAAGTGTCCTCTCTAGGTGTTACCGATCCTGAGAGGGCCGAGATTAAGACATAGTCTTTAATTTGTTCTCTTAACATCTTTGCGGGTGGCTCTTTATCTTCAAATGTATGGGCATGATGTCTCTTATTTATCCTATTGTATTCTTCTCATCTAGCTGGACAATGTCTCGCAATATGTCCCATCTTGTCACAATGGTAGATTGGACATATGAGTAATCTCTTTCCTTTCTTTGTCCTTTCTTCTGGAATTTCTTTGGTTGAGATTCTTTATGACTGAATCTGTTTTGGGGGTGAGACTCTTTATGAGTTTCTTTCTGGAAGTAAGACTTCTTTCTTCCTCCTTTGGTGTGAGTAACTAGGGATTGATCTTCGTCTCTTGAAAGTAAAGCTTCCCAATTAGCTACCCTTGATTCTTCTTGAATGCATTCTTCCCACATAATGTCAAATAGTAGTTTCTCTTTTCTTGCACAAATGGTTTGGATGAATGCATCCCAAGTTATTGAGAGACCATTAAGGGCCTTCATTATAATTTCATATTCATCTATAAAATCTCTGATCATTTCTAATTGTTCTTTGAATTGAGATATTCTGGAGAAATATTATTGGATTGATTCTCCTCTCTGCATCCTTGTATTCTTGAGCTGAGTTCTTAGATTCATCTTCTAGTTTATGTTCTTTCCTTCATATAGTCTGGTTAGGGCATCAAACATTTCTTTCAGAGTCTTCTTTGATGAGACTTGAGGAATCAATTGATCTTTGATCGAATCCACAATGATTCTTTTGGCCCTAATTATGTCCTTGTGGTTGTTTGCTTTATCTGTAGCATCGACAGGTTCTAGTACTTCTTCTTTGACGAATCTTGCTAGGTAATTCTCTTCAAGAATGAGACCAATCCTATACTTCCAGGCACATAAGTTTTCCACACCTTCCAGCTTGTCAACAATCTTAGTGCTTGCAGACATCTTTTACCTGGGGCTAGAAAAATGACCAAAAATGAAAATGCTCAAAATTACATTTTGAACTTTCTAGGAGGTGCGCTTGGTTGAGGTGAGTAGCCTAGTGTGGTTAGATTTCAGAAAATCCAACTTTTACCCCTCCAAACTTGATTTGTGGATTTTTTGACCGGTGCTTTTGGTTTTCTGGTACTTCTGGTACTTTGTGAAAACTAGGGTTTCACTTTCCGGGAGATCTAGCCACTGAAAAGTTGCGCTGAGGATGCCAAAGTGATCCTTGAGGAAGGGCACACTTTTCTAGATGGTTTTGGGGCTGAAATACTTCTCCAACAAAAATCCCTAATTTGCATGTACGTCAACAGTGACGTTTTTCACTTTCTCTTGTGAAAGATGCTCTCTTCAGCTTAGCTCTGATACCATGTTAAGGTTTAAGCTATTATTAAGTTTCTTTTCATTTCACTAGATAACAATAACATATATAGGATCACTGAGAAATACACAATCACAAGAGACACATCATTTATCCTGGGAAACCCTCATGGGGGAGAAAACCCAACAAAACTTCCTTAATATAGATATCCAATACAATGCCAAGAGATAACTCAAACAAATACAAAAGGTCCTCTCCAAGAAGTGCACCTCTCTCTCTCTCTCTCTCTCTCTCTCTCTCTCTCTCTCTCTCTCTCTCTCTTCTTCTTCTTCTCCAACTGCAGCTCCAAACTTGTGCTCTGATGAACAAGTGAGTGTGTGTGTAAATGAGGTGCTAACCTCTTTATTTATACAATATGGCAGGTGACTTTTCACTGGTAGGGTCGACTTCTCAATCTGGGTGGTTATAACCACCTTTAATTAATCTGGGAGCCAACTTCTCATTTTACCTATTACAATTAGGGTTTGACCAATCCACAAAAGGGGATTTGATCATTTACAATACCCGACATGATCAATCTGCAAAAGGGGATTGATCTAATGAATAATACATCAATAATAAATAGAATACTCTTTGCAGTTACATTATTTCAGCAACCCCCACTCTAACTTGTGATCCATCTCCCACTCTCAACGATAGATAAGAGCCTATGAATGGGAAGGCTATTGTCATTTCCTTCCACTGGTTAGATACATTTAGTATACTCTTTATTTCCTTTCTAATCCATGCAAAGTGAGTTCCTATAGCAATATATTTCTATAAAAGAATCCTTTTCCACAATCTCTCCTTTGTGATGACATTCCATAATGATTTTTCTGCAAGATCTCTACCAAATAAATGTATGTTGTTCAACCCCCATCCCCCCAGGGATTTTGGAGTTGCAATCCTCTACCACTTAACCAAATGATTCCCCTTGTAATCACTATTCCCTTGCCATATAAAATTAAAACAAAACTTTCTAATTTTTTCTAGAATACCTTTTGGTATATGAGCTAAGGTGTGCCAATATAATGGAATAGTTTCTAGCATTGACTTTATCAAAACCAATCTAACTCCCCTAGAGAGCCATTTGTTGCACCAAAAATAACTACATTTTTATTTTATTTCAGACAGTGGCTAGTACCAATCTGTCTTTCCATATAAAATTAGACTTAAGAGTAAATCCTATAGATTTAACCCCTTTTGAAATGTCTAAGTGTTGAAAAGGAAAATATCCTCCAATACCCAAATCTTGAATACCTTCCAAACCCACTGTATAAACTGTAGACTTATTCTCATTAATTTTCATATCTATAGCCTCATTGTAATGTTGTAAAAAGTTTTTGAAGCAATGGCCCTCCATTTATAACCTAAGATAGAATAGTAGAACATCATCTACAAATAATTAGTGTGTGCATGCCTTAGATCTTCCTATTCTCACACCTTTGATTCTCCTCATTCTCTTAGCTTCACTAATATCTTTGCTTAATCCCTCTGCTACCAAAATAAAGAGATAGGGTGAAATTGAGAAGCCCTGTCTAAGCCCACTTGAATACTTAAAGAAGTTTGATGCTGATCCATCAATCAATATTGCAAAGGAGGCAATAGTCACACATCCCATAATCCACCTGACCAATGGAAGTGAGAACCCTATGTGAATTAAGAGTAGGTAAAGGTACAACCATGAGACCCTATCATACACCTTATAAAGATATAAATTTATCACCATTGCTGGAATATACGAGGTTTCGATAGTGTGCAGTCTCTCTTGCACTGATCCTCTAGCCTCATGTATCTAGCACCCTTCGAGGAACCCGAATTGCTCAAGTGAGATAACTTTTAATAGGACAATCTTTAATGTAATTGTAATGACCTTGGAACTAATTTTGTAATTGTTGTTACATAAGGAGATAGGCCTAAATCCATCAAAAGTATCAAGGCAATCCACTTTTGGGATAAGAACAATAAAAGTGGAATTCAAAGATACAAGCACCCTCTTAGAAGTTCTCACTTCTTCAACAACTTTGAGCGGGTCCTCACCCAGTAGGTCAAAAAATTCAATACATAATTCCAAAGTCCAGCCATCCAAGCCTATAATTCTATCTTTCTTAAAGGATTTAAGAACATAAAGAAGTTTCTCCCTTGTGATTTCCCTATACATCCTCTCATTCTCTTCTTCTCCAACTAATCTAGGGAAACAAGATGCCACCTTGAGAGTTTCTTCTATGTTTTCTTTGTCCGATTATTTAAGCACCTCAAAATGGTGCCCTCCTAATTCAACCAAATTCTGAAAGTTACTGACCTTCCTCCCTTTATTATCGGATGGTTCCCAAATTATATTGACACTCTTTCCATGGTTGGAAAATTTTTGAAAAAAATTGGTGTTTTGACCCCCCAATTTAATCCAGGTAGTACCTACTCTTGAGCCTCCATTCCCTTTCCATATCCAAAAGTAACTTTGCATGTTTTGACTCCAAATCCTTCAAAATGACCTTATCCTCATCACTAAGCTAACATCCCAAATTACTACAAAAAAGTGATTCCACGTTCTTCTCCACTTCCTTTAGCCGGCCATCCCTTTCTCCGAGTCTTTTTTTTCCTGGTCGACCACCTTTTCCTTAACTCTTTTCAAATCCTTTACAAATTGTTCACATACAATGCCCTCCTGAGAATGATCATACCTAAAATAATTTACCTTTACAATATCCTATAAATCCTCCTCACTATCCCATCTTGGATTAAACTTGAAAGGAGATCCCAACTTTGGATCAATTTTATCCAATTCCCAAACAACTTAAAAGTGATTTGAGCATCTATTGGATCCTAGCCATGACCGATACCTTTCCACCTTATGTATAAAATCCCCGTGGATAAAAAATCTATCAAGCATTTTGGAAACATAATCTGCCCCTAATATAGTATTGCTCCAAGTTAGCTTGAGCTTAATAGGCTCAACACCCACAACACCTACCTGATTAAATAGGTTATGGAAGAATGCAACTAATCTATCCACTCTAGTGACATAATGCCATATATCCCTTCTTTTCAAAGTAATATTTAAGTCCCCCCCAATAATGAGGTTATCAACTTTAAAAAAACTCAAAAGAAAACAAATTTTCCCTGTAAATTTTCTTTCCCTCATAAGGCCCATACACATTTAGTAAAGTCAGAGTTAGGCCCAATATTTTAATATATACCTCTATGCAGAGCCCTGAATGAAAAAATAAAGTATTAATAAGGGAAACATTATGATTCCAACTATTATTCAAACCCCCTGAGAAATTTTCTGAATCTAAAGAAAGAAAGTCCCATCCTCCTAAAGACCTTTAGTGTTCAAGAATCAACTAGTCTCCCTTTCCCATTGTCTCTTGTATTAGAAATATATCTGGTTTGTTTAACTCCAACAATTATTTGAGGGACAATCTCTTACTCTACCCCCCAGGTATCTCATATTAATTTTAAATTAATTTCATTGGGACACCGAGGAGGGGTTTAATCCTTCTCCAAGGGCCCCTATAATGAACCTCTATTTACCTTGATTCACTTCTTTAATTGCTCTCTCTTGGGCTAGTTTCAATTTTGACTTTCTCCCTATAGTCAAAGGTATTAGGTATTTTGGGAAATCCAAACCCAGATCCCCAAAATCTAGTATAATTGGTGGGATTGACACCCTCTTTAGATGTAGGAGGTAATTCCCTACCCCCTTCACTGAGGTTTCCGAAGTGACTCGACTATTCCCTCCACCAATAGGAATTTTCCTTTCAATGGAATGGATAGAAACACATCACTAGACATTAGGGGAATCCCTATTCATAGGCTATCTAGAAAACTTGAAATCACCTAATAGTGAGACAATCCTACCACTATAGATAACCTTATGCTTTGATTCCACAGGAAAATTTTCTACTTCTTCCAACTTTTGAAGAGTGGAGGAATCTATAGACGGATTACCTGACAATGTATTATACTTACTCGAAATCTTGAGATTCTCAAATATTATATCTTGCCTATAATATATCTTCTTTTCCAAATATCCAAGATGAGCTCCTGAGCTAATGCAACAAATTTCCAAAAAAATAACTGGGAGCCCATAATCAAGGGTATAGAGAGGTCCCCAACCTATAGGTTGACCTCCACCTTGTCCCTCGTCTCCTAAACATTTGCCTTTAGGGAACCAATTGATCCATGAACTTTCAAATATTGTTCTTCAACATATTCCATTTGGATTGGATCCATACATTTACTCTCCCTACCACCATCTTCAGTCAAAATCCTTTTCTTCCACCAAACATTTTTGTATAAAACCTTGTCACAATCCTCGTGCGTGTGGCCACAGCCATGGCACCTTGTGCATTTAAATGGGATGTTACGATAATTAATATTCTTGGAATACTTTCTACCACCCATTACAAAATCCAACGATTCATAAATAGCAAGACTCACATCTATCTTGACTAGTAATCTTTCCATATACTTGACATTACTAGTCAGGAAACTGCCATCAATTAGAAGTGTCTTACCAATCAAATTCTTAATATCTCTAAGGGATTGTATATCCATATCTCCATGGGTAAGGCGAGAAAATTTACCCAAATAAAGGATTCCATGGCTTCATGGATAAGAAATAACTATCCATGAACCATGCTCCTTTAAGAATGAACATAGTTTTTGTCTTGGAATTGAATAATAACCCCAACCAACAATGAGAGAGAACAAGAAAGGAAAGACTGCAACCATGAATGGGAGACCAATCCTATTGAACCTACCTTCCAAGCTATTTCAAATTCACCCTCCGACCCATGAATTTCTCCATCAAAGTATTTCCTGCCAAATCAAGTATCTAAATTATACCCACATCTTCACCGACCACCAAGGAAACCCCACTCCCCTTGTTAGAATTTTAAATTTTCTAGTTACACAATTACAATTAAATAGAAACTGTAGTAGGATCACTGAAAGATAGACAATCACATATACAATAGAACACAAAGATTATCTGGGAAACCCTCGTGGGGGAGAAAACCCAACAACCAAAATCCTCAATGTAGATTCCTTCAACCAATACAATGATGTGCTATAGCTCTCCAAGAAAGACCAAGACCAAAACGCCAAAAGAACCAGTCTCCAAGACTTGTGCGCTAGACCTTCTTATGT
Source organism: Picea engelmannii (assembly GCA_009831015.1). Classification (NCBI taxonomy): domain Eukaryota; kingdom Viridiplantae; phylum Streptophyta; class Pinopsida; order Pinales; family Pinaceae; genus Picea; species Picea engelmannii. The sequence goes on from ML797755.1 coordinate 553,017, forward strand.
GCTCCAAGATGCACAAGAGAAGTGCGTAAATTTGTGTCCAAATGAGAGGAACCTATCCTCTATTTATAAATAACAATGTCTCTTGAAGAGACATGAATCTTGACCTAACTAACCCATAATAAGTAAAATACCAGTAATATAATAATTTCTGTTGAGAGGACTTGTACAATATAATTATAATAACCTTTTAAAGGTTTGACTAAAACAAATATACAAAAATATCTTTCATAGTTACACCAAAAATATTAACTCTCCCTCTTAACTAGGAAGGTGTTCTTTTTAGACACAGACTCCAAGTCTTATACCACACGAGCTCACATCCATTGACTCTTGAACATGCGAATATATACATCCTCGAATATCCATAGTGCAACATGACTTCACCCCATGCAACCAAGGTTTGTGGGAAAATCTCAATAGCTACAACATGTCCCCAAGACATCCACTCCCTGCGATGCATCAATACCTGATCATGTGCATTCCTATCTCAGTGCCAACCCTTTTTCATGTTGGATGAGACCCACCAAACTCAGTTCCAACCCCTTTTCAGGCTGGATGAGATTTTTCCATACTCAGTGCCAAACCTTTTTCATGCTAGATGAGTTCCACCTGTCACTCCCTCTAAAGAGGGACCACACCAAGCTTATCCCTGAAGTACTCAAACTTCATCCTCGACAATGGCTTGGTGAACACATCTGCAACCTGATCCTCGGTAGTCACGAACTGGAGCCTCATTACTCCCCTCTATACCATATCCATGATATAGTAGTATCTGATATCAGTATGCTTCGACCTGTCATGGAACACCGGGTTCTCTGACAACTTCATGCAACTTCGGTTGTCACACCAAATGCAGGTCGCCTCTAATCCGAGACCAAATAACCCAGATAACAACTTCCAAAGCCATACTACTTCTCTGATCGCTTCACATGCTTCCACATACACAACTTCAGTCATACTGAGTGCCACGCATGATTGCTTTCTGTTGCTCCACGAGACCATACTAGAGCCAAGACTGAAACAATATCCGAAAGTGCTCTTCTTGTCAGGAATAATGTGAGCCCAATCTGAATCTAAGTATCCATACAATCCAAACTTATGGTCAGATCTATACCATAGACCATGATCTAGAGTACCCTTAAGTTACCTCAACACATGTTTTTTTGCAACCAAATGAATCTGTCTGGGCTGCTCCAAATGCTGACTCAGGGTGTTCACAACAAAACATATATACGATCTTGTGTTCGTCAAATACATCAAGGATCCCAATATCTGAGCCCAATATCTGCGTGTATAAGGTAGAATCCATAATCTCTGAAGTTGTATCCTGCAACAACTTAAGATTTGATACCATCGGGGTAACCATGGCCTTACAGTCCAACATCTAGAACCTCTTCAAGATTTCCACATCTAGACGTGAACAAATATAGGGCAGCCAAATATTTTGAAATCGCCGACTTTTGGCTTCTCTCCTGAAAACATTTCCTCGGGTGTCTTGTTTTCAAGCACCTTGTGGGGACTTTTATTCTGCATGTACACTACCATCTTTGCTACTTCTGCCCACAGATGCATAGGAAGATATTGATCATGGATCATGGCCTTTACTGCTTCCATGATTGTTCGGTTCTTCCTTTCAGCTATTCCATTCTGTTGAGGGTTATAGGGAGTAGAAATCTCCCTCTTAATCCCAACTTCCTTGCAATACTCCTTGAATTCTTCTGAGGTGAATTCACCTCCATTGTTTGATCGCAACGTCTTTATCTTCTGCTCTGTCAAGTTTTCTACTAGAGCCTTGAACTCTTTGAATTTTCCAAAAACTTCATTCTTTTCTTTTAACAAATAAATCCAAGTTTTACGTGAGTAATCATCAATGAAATATACATAATATACATACCCACTTGGTGAAGCTGAAGACATCGATCCACATAGTCTAAATGCATGATGTCCAAAACTCCTTTGGATCTACTATCTCTATTGGGAAAGGAGTGCTTCACATTCTTTCCTTGTGCACATCCTTTGCACACACCATCTGGTTCTTCTTGGATTTCTAGAAGACCTGTCACCATTTTTCTCACAACCAGAAGAGATTTGTAGTGTAGGTGAGAAAATATCCTATGCCATAGTTCACTGGGATTCACAATATCACGAACCATTGGAGAGTCTGAATTTCCTTTTAATTTGTAGAGTCCTCCTTCTTCAACTCCAATCATTACTGCATCATCAAGGGTCTTCCCTCTAGGCTACATAAGAACTTGACCATCAATAAATGCTACTCTAAATTATTTCTTGTCCAATGATAAAATTGAGAGAATATTCTTTTTTAAACTTGGAACATAGAGAATTTCCTTCATCTTCATTGGCTTGCTTGAGTTTAACTTGTAGGAAGATTCTCCAACACCTTTGATTGGATACTGATAGTCATTACCCAATTTCATCTTGTGAGGTGAATCTTTATGAATAAGTTTAGATAAGGAGTCTTCATAGTCTGTCATGTGCTTGGAAGCACCACTGTCTATCAACCAAGTGTCACTTCCATGAGTAACAATGCCTATGAGGGTTGAGATAAGAACATAATCCTCATCACTTGATTCATATTTCTTTGCAACCTTCTTGGGAGGCTCATCATCTTTAGCTGTGTGATCTTGATGCCTCTTACTTCCTTTATTATTCTTAATTTCCATAATGAGGGGAAATACCTAACAAAGTGTCTCAATTCCTAACAACAGTGACATCTGATCTTTGAGTTGTCTCTTTGACCCATCTTAAAATTATTAGGTAAATAATGCTCCTTCTTGTTCTTTCCTTTCTTGGTGTGGGAAAATAGGGCTTGATCTTCATCTTCCATATTTTTTTTTCTCTTGTAGCTGTCCTAGCTTCTTCCTAGTTACAATCTTGCCAAAGCCTACTGAACTTGGGAAGCTTCTTTCTTGAAAAAATTCCTTGGCTGAATGCATCCCATGACCTTGGGAGGCCATTCAAGGTAGTCATCATCATATCTTCTCCTTCTACTGAGTCACCAATGGCTTCTATCTACTCCTTGATTTGATTCACTCTTGAGAAGTAGGAGTGAATGGTTTATGAGTTCTACATTTTCACATTCTTCAACTGAGATCTCAGAGTCATTCTTCGATTTATGTTGCTTCCATAAAAAAGACAAGTTAAGTAGTCTATCATTTGCTTTGGAGAAGATAATGATGATATATGATGGATAAGGTGGTCCTTAATGGAGTTTGCAGTAATCCTTTTTTCTCTCACCATGTCCTTCTTATATTTTGACTTAGCATCATATCCTTGAGGTTATTGAACCTCTTCTATAATGAACTTATCCAGTTCATGTTCTTCAAGAAGGAGGGTTACTCTGTACTTCCAGGCAATGAAGTTATAAGATCCATCTAGCTTCTCATTGATCTTTGTTCCAGTAGTCATCCCGCCTTCTGATGGTCTTGGTTTGTCTGGAAACTGTCTCTAGAATGAAAACAACTCCCTTTTAGGTTCTATATTTGCAACTGGCTTCTATTCAGGCCTGCTCTGATACCATGTTGGAATTTTAAATTTTCTAGTTACATAACTACAATTACTTAATCCAATAGAAACTGTAGTAGGAAGAATGAAAGATAGACAATCACAGTTACAATAGAACACAAATATTATCCTAGGAAACCCTCACGGGGGAGAAAACCCAACAACCAAAATCCTCAATATAGATTCTTCAACCAGTATAATGATGCACTATAACTCTCCAAGAAAGACCAAGACCAAAACAACAAAAGAACCAATCTCCAATACTTGTATGCTAGACCTTCTTATGCGCTCCAAGATGCACAAGAGAAGTGTGTGAGTGTGTGTCCAAAAGAGAGGGACCTATCCTCTATTTATACACAATAGTGTCTCTTGAAGAGACATGATTCTTGACCTAACTAACCCATAATAAGTAAATACCAATAATATAATAATTTTTGTTGAGCAAACTTGTACAATATAATTATAGTAACCTTTTAAAGGTTTGACTAAAACAAATATACAAGAATATTTGTTGTAGTTACACCAAAAATATTAACACCCTTGACTCTTCATCACCTTCCATTGCTTCTTTCCCTTGACCCTCATCTCTCCTTGAAGATGATGTAATTACAACTACCCACCTATAAAACTGCCAACTCCCAACTTTGAAACCTTATTCCTTTCATCATCTAGCTCAGAAAACAAGAAACTCCAATTATAGAGAATGCTTCATAGATTTAGGGATTACTCCTTCCAAGACCTCAAATCTAGATGTCTTTACTCTTCGTATAGTAGAACCATCCTCTCCTTCCAAAGAATTTCGCTGACTATCCTTCGAAGGATGATCCAAATCTTGACAATAGGGCCGCAAAAAGGCATCACATGTTGGAACTACAATACCTCCCACTAGGTTATGAATTGAACTACTTACCGCAAGATTGTATTTTGCACTATATTGTCCTCCTTTACCTTCCAAGGCCTTAGGGATCCTTTCTACCAATGTAGTGATACTAGGGTAATTAGTAAAAATTTCATCTTCTTGTAAGGATTCTTTAGAATAGTCCACGAGCTATTTATCTTCCTCCATCCCTCAAACCCTATCTCCATCCGACCACAAAATGTGAACCAATGGTCCAAGCAATATGGTTACCCAACTTGTTTAAGTAGACTCACCTAGTTTGTGACACCTACATTTGTATAGTACAAATCACACATGATGATGTTGATGCCAATGCGAAATTCTATTGTAGGAAGGCTTTTGGTAACTAGTATAGCTCCATCATTCCCTTTCTCAGAGTCAGTTTCTTGTTGATGCATTTATTTTCCCATTCCAACACTCCATAGTGATTGCCTAGTGCAAGTAGTCTTGCACTAATGGTCGTTGTCTCCATAGTAAAATTTAACTAGAACATGAAGTGAAATATGAAAATGGTGGGATAATACACCCAACTAGGTCACCACACACTCATCATTTGGTTCTGTCTTCACCATCCAACAAAAATGGAATCAAGTGCCATGGTTGGAATTTATATGAAAACCCTAAAAAAATTCTATAAATCCTCCCCACACGAGCAAGTAAGTGATCTGGACAGAGCTTCATAAAACCAATTAAAACTTACTTTACTGTTGTGAGTGTTGCAGATCCAAATTAGGTGCAACTTTCCACTTTTCAATATAGATTTCATCATTTTCTCTCACCATCAACTAAACAAAGATTACGTACTATGGAGAAAATCCACCTACATCAACATGGAATAGAAAATGCAATGGATTAATTGAGTTTTGTCCATTGGACCAAATCGACTGGTGTTTTATTTTGACAAAATGACAATGAGACCTAAGACATCTGATCAAAAGAAGAAAATACATGGCAGATGCTTGTGGCATCAACTATGAAATAAATACATGGTTTGTTACAAGTTAAAACCACAACTGCTTGCAATCTACAACCTCTAAGTACTCCTACAAAACCCTAGATGCAACGCTCTTGGACACAATATTTCTCCTGCACTCCCTTAGCATACTATCGAACTCCAGGTACCATGAGTAACCTTAAGCCACTAAAATTGCAGCTACAAGTATGTTCCAACGATGTTTGAACTCTTATTATTCCGTTGGCAGTGAGGGCGAGTCCAGGAACGATATTGAGCACTTACCACATCCCCAAGCAAATCAAATGAAAAAATTATCCCACAGTGCCTACAAGACTATAACAAGTCTCCCCATCCCTCTTTGAAATCCGAACAAGAACAACTGGGTGAGGTGGTGAAACTCCATCACCTATCGGATCTCCTCAAAATTTCATATGTTCATCGTTTGTCATGACTTATACTTAATGCTATTGATTCTTATGTGTTGGTTTTGGAGCCTGATTATCTTCCTGATTCAGAGGTCTTTGTTTTTCAACCATGTTTATACCCCATGAAGAATTTACACTCCGAAATAATGTACACTCCTCCATGTGGGGCAGTGCAAGGGGGTTACCCCCCCTGCGAGGTCCGGGGGCAAGGGGGCCCCTGAAGGAAAAATTTCCTTGTAAATGTATATTGTAATTTCATTGTAAAACTAGACCATTCATTATAAGGTCGCAGATCTAACGATAGAAGTTATGTTATGTTTTTTTTCCCCTAGAAGGAAACCCTCTTTTATGAGGGAAATGTACTGCGACTATGTATCATTTGTGAATATTGTATTATGAGAGAGGAGACTCTGAGAGAAAGAAGAGGAAGTTACAATGGGTGTGCTGTAGGTTGTATCCCTTCATTTTCGGGATAATAATAAAGGAAGGACTTGACAATTTCTCTGGTGAATGTAGCCCACACTGGGTGAACCACGTATATCTGTGTCTCTACTATATTGTGTATTTTCTATGTTTTATTTATACATTTATTTTATTTTATTTCTCCACGATCCTATTCTCTAACAAATGGTATCAGAGCAAAAGGTAACTCGTAGGAAAAGAGGGTTCCTGGTTTGAGTGGGAGCAATGACAGAAGATGGAAAGTTTACAGTCGAGAAATTTAACGACCAAAACTACTAGTTATGGAAGATGTAGATGGAATATTATTTATATCAGAAGGATCTATTCCTACCATTGGGTGGAATAAAGAAGCCGACGGCCATGAAGGACGAAGAATGAGATATTATTGACATAAAGACTCTAGGAATGACACGGCTGAGCCTGACAGCGTCGATGGCTTTCAATATTTCGAAAGAAAACAAAACGAAGGAGATGATGGACACATTGGCTAATCTGTATGAAAAACCCTCAACGCCCAATAAGGTATTTCTAATGAAGAGATTATTTAATATGAATATGTTAGAAGGTGGGTATGTTGCAGATCATTTAAATGAATTTAATATGGTTACTAATCAGATAAGTTCTGTAAAAGTGGACTTTGATGATGAGGTCAGGGCTCTTCTAATATTGTGCTCATTGCCAGAAAGCCGGAACAACTTGGTCATGGTTGTAAGTAACTCTGTCTCTGGTTCAAAAACTTTCAAATTTGATGATTTTGTTGGTGTTATCCTTAGTGAGGAAATGCGACAAAAAAGCACAGGTGAGACATCAGGTAATGCGTTAAACATGGAGAATAGGGGAAGACAAAATGATAGAGGAAAGGGCTCAGGGAACCGCGAGAATTCTAGGAAGGGAAGATCCAAATCCAGACTTGGAAAGATAGGGTGCTGGAATTGTGGGAAGAAAAGACATCTGAAGAAAGACTGCAAAGCTCCAAAGAAACAAAGAGATGGACAACATGAGAAAAATCAGGAAGCAAATGTAACAGGTGATGTGTTACAAGATGCTTTGATTCTTTATGTAGATAATATTTTTGAGTCTTGGGTAGTATATTCAAGGGCTTCATTTCATTCCACATCCCATAAGAAACATTTTCTAGATTATGTTCAAGGTTATTTTGGACAGGTTCATTTGGGTGATGATGCACCATGCAAAATTGTTGGAATGGGAAAGGTAAAATTAAAGCAAAGGAATGGAAACCAATGGTTTTTGAAAGAGGTAAGACATGTTCCAGATCTAAGGAAAAATCTAATTTCAACAGGGCAGTTGGAAAGTGAAGGTTGTATATCCATATTTATAGATAAGGTGTGGAAGGTCACCAAAGGATCATTGGTGATAGCAAAATGAGAGAAGGTAGGTACATTGTATTTATGTAATGGTAATACAAACTCTTCTATCTCTTTAGCTTATACATGAGTGGATACAACACTATGGCATCATAGGCTTGGACACATGAGTGAGAAGGGGATGCAAATACTTCACAAAAGAAATTTGTTGCCAGATCTTAAAAAAATTGTTTTGGATTTATGTGAGCATTGTGCTTATGGAATAAGAGAGTCATATTTATTAGAGTCAGAAAAGAAAAGAAGAGTGAAAGGTTATAGCTTGTGCATACAGATGTATGGGGACCAACTCATGTATCATCTCTTGGCGGCTCTTGTTATTATGTTACTTTTATTGATGATGCAACTAGAAAAAATTGGGTTTATTGCATTCGACAAAAATATGATGTTTTTGATACTTTTAAGAAATGGAAAGCTTTGGTTGAGAATGAGACAAGAGAAATGTTGAAGTGTATACAATCAGACAATGGAGGTGAAAATTGCAGCAAGGAGTTTGATGATTATTGTTCATACCATGGGATTCGTAGCGATAAGACAAGATAGTTCTAGGAACACCACACGAAAATGGTGTGTCAGAAATGATGAACAAGACAATCATGGAGCGTGCAAGGAGTATGAGACTACATGCTGGTTTTCCCTTATAGTTATGGGAAGATGCTGTAGATAATGTTGTTTACTTAATAAACAAAGGACCTTCAAGCTATTTGGATGGTGGAATTCCAGAGGAGGCATGGACATATAAAAAGGTAAACTATTCTTTTTTGAAGACTTTCGGTTGTGAAGCATTTGTCCATATTGATAAAGAAAATAGAACAAAGCTTGAGGAAAAATCCAAGAAGTGTACCTTTATTGGATATGGTGTTAATGATTTTGGTTATCGCTTATGGGATTATGAAAATCACAAAATCATTAGGAGTAGAGATGTCATATTCAATGAGAAGGTCATGTACAAAGATCAGTTGCAGCAAAAGATACAAGAAAAAGAAAAACCAGAATACACAATGCTTGATGAGATTACTGAAAAAGAAATTCCAAAGGTACCAGAAAATCAAAATGTACAACAACAGGAGCAACATGTACCTCAAACTCCTGCAAGTGTTGTTATAAGATCTACCAGGTTAAGTAGACCCCCTGAATGATACTCTCCTTCATTGTATTATTTATTATTGACTGATTCTTGTGAACCAAAATGTTATGAAGAGGCAATGCAGGTAGACACTAAAAAGAAGTGAGAGCAAGGAATGAAATAGGAAATGGATTCCCTGGTAAATAACTAGATTTGGGATTTGGTTCAGTTTCCTGCCCAAAAAAAAAAAAAAAAACATTACAGAATAAATGGGTTTACAAGTTGAAGGAAGAAGATGGAGGCAAAAAGAAGTACAAGCCTAGACTTGTTGTAAAGGGGTTTTCACAAAAGAAAGGTATAGAGTTTGATGAAATTTTTGTCCTGTTGTTAAACTGACTTCAATTAGGACTATTTTAAGTCTTGTGGCAGTAGAATATTTGCATCTTGAACAGTTAGATGTAAAAACAAATTTTCTCCATGGGGATTTGGAGGAAGAGATTTATATGCAACAACCATAGGGGTATGAGGTCAAAGGAAAGGAGAATTTGGTATGCAAGTTGAAGAAGAGCTTGTATGGCCTAAAGAAAGCTCCAAGGCAGTGGTATTTGAAATTTGACAGGTTTATGACAGAACAAGGTTATAGTAGATGTCATTTTGATCACTGTGTTTGTTTTAAAAGGCTATAAAATGGAATCTATATTATATTGCTATTGTATGTAGATGACAGGCTTGTTGCAAGGTCTAATATGCAAGACATAAATGTGCTCAAGAATAAATTATCTAATTCATTTGCAATGAAGGATTTGGGTTGATCCATATTTATGCAAGAACACAATGAAATACAAAAATACACATAAACACAGATATGCAGTGGAAGTAAAACTTCATTTCATTAACAACAAATGACTGAAATATGCTTACAGACAAAATAGAAATAAAATAGCTCGGGCGTTGGTAGCTTATCTCTAAGAAGAGATGTGGAAACTATTGGATTTTGAAATCTGTGTTACAGTGAGGCTCAAAGGCCTATATATTATTGAGAAACAATGGAAAACCCTAAACATACAAAAACCTAACCTTAGGAGATGAAACACCAGAATATGGGCCTTGTTGAGGTAAATTGGCACATCAATTTCTTGGGGTCGTAACTTTGGCATACTATCTCCGTTTGACGCACATGATACATCATTAGAAAGATCTATCCGAGGACTACACTGCTGATAACAAATATCTAATCCTAAACGGATAGAAATTAGCTAGATAATTCATGCTAAAAAAACATCGTTTAGGGCCTCAAAACGACTCCGGAAGTTTAGGACCCGAAAATCTGCTAAAAATAGTAAATTGTGCTACAATTAAGGAAATTGAAAAACTGAAAGAAACAATGGTGTGGGTCCAAGTGGAATAGGCGGGTGGCCACCAATATCCACCTGGATCATTCCTCCCCCCTTATTAAGCAATGGTCCCCATTGCGTTGAGTTCCTCCATGAGATGAGGAAACTTCTGCTGAACTTGGTCCCTGGTGAGCCACTTGCCATGGTGAAGGAGTTGGCCTGCTTTGCCAAATCGATATAGCTGGATCCTCTATTGGCGGGTGTTCTTGATCTGTGTGTCCATAATATGATCAGTTGGGGCTTGTTCCATGCAATCTGGGTTTAACTCTATTGGTGTGAGTTGTTCTGCCATGTCGGATGTGTCTAGTAGAGGTGGAAAGTAGGGCCGAAGGCGGTCCACATTGAACACTGGGTGCAGACCAAGGAATGGTGGAATACTGATCTCAAAGGCATTGTCCCCTACAACCTTGGTGATGGTGTATGGCCCATATCAGAGTGGGAGAATCTTGCAATAGGGTCCAGTGAGGCGCTCCTTTTGCAAATGTAGCCACACTTTGTCACCCACCTAGAAGTTGTGTGGCACCCGAAGTTGATCATGTCACTGCTTGTACTTAGCATTGGCTTTGTCCAAGATGTCATGAACCTGTTGGCGGATGTGATGAATGCACTCAATGAAGCTGTTTTCCTTGTTATCCTTAGACTGGACATGGGATGAATCTACCTGAGTAGCCACAAATAGCATGGCTACGTCAATGGGACATAGTGGCTGGAATCCTAAGCCCACCTGAAAGGGGCTGTGGCTGGTTGAGCTATCGAGAGCCTGATTATATATGTGTTGTACATAGGGGAGGCTCTCATCCCATGTGCATGGATTCTTTGAGTTGTACATGAGCATAATGTGTACAATCATCCAGTTGATGACTTTTGTCTGGCCATCAATTTGCAGATGGAAAGCTGTGGACTTGGTGAGCTTGGTGTCCAACATCGACCAGAGGCTAGACCAAAATGTATTGAGGAACCTGCTGTCTCGATTTGAGATGATAGACTGTGGGATCCAAAAGTGTACCCACACTCATTCAAATAAGAGTTTAGCAGTGGCTTCTGCTGTGATATTCTTCTTGCAGGCCATCATAATGGAAATCTTCGAGAATCTGTCGATGACCACAAAAACACAGTCATTTCCATGCTTAGTAGAAGGAAGGCCTAAAATGTAATCCATGGATATGGATTCCCAAGGTCGACTAGGGGTAGGTAGCAGAGTATAGAGGCCTTGCTTCTTGATGGTCGGTTTGGCAATGGGGCAAGCAGTGCAGGAATTGATGTACTTCCCGACATCCTGTCGAAGGTTCGGCCAATAGAAATACTTTTTCAATGTTGCCATGGTTTTCTTGACCCTGAAATGCCCAAAAATATGACTGTAGTGCACCTCCCAAATCATCTTGGCATGCTCGCTTGAAGGAACACAAAGGTGTCCCAGGTGATATAGCAGGGTGTCCTGGAGGTGAAAATTAGGAACTTGCTTACCCTCCAAGAGCGTATTATATGTGTGGCCGAATTATGGATCACTTTTGTAGAGAAGCGGCCAATCAGAAGTCTCGTGCCCACAAGAGTTGAGCACCATGGTTAGTGCCATTATAGGGGGTCGGCTAAGGCAGTATGCAACATTATTGGTGCTTCCTTTCTTGTACTTAATGTTCAAGTGAAACTGTTGCAGGTATGTGGACCACTTCTGATGGCGATTGTTCTGCAACTTCCATTGTGTCTATATGAACTGCAAGGGTCGGTGGTCTGTGTGGATGACTGTTTCCTTTACCAAAATGTAATGCTTCCATTTTCGGCAAGCCTGCACAATGGAATGCATCTCTTTGTCATAAGTGGGATACTTCCAGACTGTGTCGGAAAGTGTCTCACTGTGATATTCCATTGGATGCCCCTGTTGAGTAAGGACTGCCCCAATAACATATTCGGAGGCATCTGTCTTGATCTCAAATGGTTGTTGCAAGTATGGTAATGTGAGCACTAGTGCAGAGCAGAGGCGATGCTTCAAATCGTCAAACGCCTTCTGTTGAGATTCAGACAAAAATAATTTTTCTTTCGCTCCTCCCTTGGTGACTTGACTCAAGGGCCAAGTGATATGAGATAATTCCAACACGAACCTGTGGTAGAAATTGGCAAGACCCAAAAAGATGCAAAGCTCTATTAGGGTGGTTGGGGCTGGCCAATCCCAAATGAATTGAATCTTGGCTGGATTCACATGCACCCCTTGCTCATCAATAATGTATCCCAGATAATGAACCCAAGTCATGCCAAAAGTGCACTTCTCCAAATTGACACACAACTTGTGTTGCCACAGTGTTTGGAGGACCTGTCGGATGTGGTGGAGGTGCTCTTCCCAAGTTTGGCTGAAGATAAGAATGTCATCCAAGTACACCACTACAAATGAGTAGGTGAATAGTCGCAAGATGTATTCCATTAGTCTCATGAAGGTTGCATGGGAATTCGTAAACCTAAAAGGCATGAATAGCTATTCAAAAAGTCCCTCCTTGGATTTGAAGGCAGTCTTCCACACATCAAAGGGTTTGATTGGTACCTGGTGATACCCAAACTTCAAGTTGATCTTGCTGAAATATTTCGCCCCCTTGAGTTGGCCCAGAAGGTCATCAATCTGTGGGATCGGGTACCTATTCCAGACAGTGATCTTGTTCAGTGCCCAATAGTCAATGCGAAGTCTCCAAGTCCCATCCTTCTTCTATACCAGCACCTTCGAGCTCCCACAGGGTGATGAACTCGGCCATATGTGACCTTTCTGCAATAGCTCCTGAATCTGCTTCTTGATTTCTTCATTCTCCAGAACATAGTGCCGATAGATTGGTCCATTGGGAAATGACACACCTGGGGTCATATCGATGGGATGCTTGACTTGACAGTGTAGAGGCACCCCTGTGGGGGAGGTGAATATGTCCTCGTACTCCTCCATGACCTTATCCATCTATTGCTGTCGTGCAGAGGGGACCTGTCTAGAGGTCGTGGCCATAGTATTCTTCTTTCCCTGAGGGTGGATCATCAGGAAAACAAATTTCTTGGTTTTGTCAATGAGCTTGCTGCATTGCTTTGTAGTAATCGAAGAGATGGCTGTAGGCGGTGTTATTTCTGGTATCCTGTACAACTTATTTCCCAAAGTAATAATAACATCACGAGGCCTGGAATCATACACAACATGTCGCTTCTACAAGTATGGTTGGCCTAATAATACATTATAAACATCAAGAGGAGCAATGTCACATAATACCTCATCCGTGAAGGGCTTGATGCTGTAGGGAAGGCGGCATTGTTGGATGACGCGAAGGTCTCGTCCTTGGTGCAGCCACCCGATAGTGTATGGTTGTGGGTGTGCTGTGGTTGGCAAGCCCAACCATTTCACAACCTCTACTGAGATGAGGTTCTTCTGGCTCCTGCTGTCGACAGTGAACTGCAACGGGGAACCCTTTAGCCACATCTGGGAATGGAAGAGGCCCTCCACCTCCTCTGGACCTTTTGGTTCCTTCTTCTAGATCTCTGTGGTGGAAATGGTGGCACTGGGCTCTGCATCGATAATCTTCTTCCCCCTATCATTCCCTTTGTTGGGTTATGATTCAGAGTTGGAGCCTGCATCTGATTCAAAAGCCTTCAACTCGGCTACCAATGATTGCTTGGCCCAACACTCACTTGTGTTGTGAGTGGAGCTCTTATGGAACTCACACCACTTCCCTGTGTCCTTTTTTGGCTTTGTGGTTTTGTTCTTTGCTTGCAGCTTTGGCGGGTTTTCCTGGGGTGCCCCGCCTTGGCTTGGTCCTTTGTTCGACGGTTTGGGGGTACCTTTCCCTTGCTTTTGATTCGCAGACCCAAATTCTCGCTTCTTCTGTTTGAACTTCTGCTCAATCTTGGCAGCATACCGGTATGCCGTACCAAGCGAGGATATGTTGAGGAATTCCATTTCCTTTTGAATGTATATATGAATAAAATTGCGGTAATTTAACACCAACTGTTTCTCCGAATCTTTGATACCCAACTTTGTGCATAGGGTATGGAAAAAATTCGTTAGTTCATGCACATCTTGGTCCCTTTGTTGCCGCAACGTAGTCCATTGTATGTATTTGTCCTCATAGCTCCCCATGGGATAATATTGTTCCTTGATGGCATCTCAAAAATAATTCCAAGTGGGTGCGACCAAGAACAGAGAGGGTTCCCCCTAGCTCTGTT
>ML797756.1:12736-50937 GCA_009831015.1 Picea engelmannii
GGGGTGAATCAGTAATAGAGCAATTTAATCATTTTTAACCATATAATGCAAGTGTTATATAAGTGTAGCATTATCATCCAATAATTGCATAGTAAATAAAAAATGAACAAATGAGCAATCATACACATACACAGTACACCGGTGTTTTTACGTGGAAACCCAAAGCGGGAGAAAACCACATAATTCTTTTTCTTATATGTCTTGAAGAATTACATTCATTGGAAGCACCAAATTCCTTTTTTTTTCCAGCTGTAATTGGAAGAAGGCTCCACCCCCCTAATTTCTCAGGCTACAACCTGAGGGAAGCTCCAACTTCCCAATTCTCTGGTTACAACCAGAAGAAGGCTACAACCCCCTAAGTTCTTCGGATACAACCGGAAGGTGGCTACAACCACTTGTCCTTGACCCTTCCAACCGCCTTGAAATATAAATTCCAAATGTAGACAACCTATCATTGTCATTGAATCAACCGCTGCCACTCTCAACCTGTCACTGTCAACCTATACCAATAACCTATAACAACCTATACCAATTAAACTGCACCAAACAACCTGTATTAATAACCTGAACCAACATGTACCATGTATCATCCATGCATCAAACTTGAATCACCAATATGTACCAACATCATCAACTATACACCTCATGTATGTGCCAACTCATCAACTACTTGCCGCGATTTTTCTGCAACAGTTTTCCTACCACACTTTTTCTGCCACGGTTTTCCTGCCGCACTTTTTCTGCCACGCTTTTCCTACCACACTTTTCCTGCCACACTTTTCTTTATCAATAATACTTTCCCAAATAACCTTTCACAAAATAGATATTTAATGCTATTCAATAGGTTCAAGTGTGATTAAATGAGAGAGCCTTGCCTCTTATTTATACTTTCATGTAGCATCCCACTTTCCTTATTTTAGGGAGTTCTCCATTAACTTTATTATTTAATAATTTATTTTGCAAACACTTTGACTACTTTGACCTTTTGGAGCTTCTATATGTCTCATGACTGTTCTCCAACTTCATATATCGATAACTCTCTAACCGTGAGGAGTTATGTGATGTTTCACATAGCACCAGAAATGGCATGACATGTACTATCCATATAGAATATTCTTACCTGCAAATATACCAAAACTCATACCATTATCCATAAAACAAACTTGGTTCCATTACCCAAACCTTTGTGCTACCAGAATTCACTACCAGACTTTCTTCAAGGGTTGACATCAATGAAAACCAACCCAATTAATCAGCAATCTCCACCTTTGGCATTGATGGAAACACTCTGATGAAATACCAAAGTCATGTCATGCAATAATAAAGTCATATCACTCATGCTCCTCCTGTGACCATCGCTCCCCCTGGAACCATGCCTCTGTGTTTTGCATATGATAAATCTCTCCCCCTTTGTCATCAATGGAAAAGGTATATTTCCATCTGAGGTTGCTCCCCCTAACTGAATTGTCCTTGGGGATACTCCCCTTGGCTGAAATCTTCTTGAAACTGATCTCCTGACATGATCTGTCTTCTTTATGGTGCTTCCTCATGTAAATCTAAGAGATATAAGATAAGCATTCAAAAGCATTCATTTTAGTGTAGAAATTACTTCGATTCTCTGGCAAAGATACTTACAAGATTCCCATGAAAGTGGTTTTGTAAAGATGTCTTCCACTTGTTCTTTTGTACCCACATATTCAACTCTTATGTTCTTCTAGAAAGTGATAATTTATTGGAATGTGCTTCATCTTGTAGTGCATCATCGGGTTCTTTGAGATACTGATGGTTCTTGTATTATCAAAATAGATTGGAATGGGATCATCATACTCAAACTGTATATCTGTCAGATTTTGTTTCATCCATAGATACTGTGTACAACATGCTGCTCTTGCAATATACTGTGCCTCGACTGTAGATAAGGATACTGATGATTGTTTCTTTCTTAACCATGATACTAAAAACTCACCCAAGTAGAATGTTTCTCTACTGGTGCTTCATCGGTCATCAATGTAACTTGACCAATCTCCATCTGTGTAGGCAATAAGTGATAGATCCTTTGTTTTTGGATACCATAATCCAAACTCTTATGTTCCTTTCAGATATCTAAAAATCCTCTTCACTGCTAATACATGTGATTCCTTTGGTCCTTCTTAAAATCGTGCCACTTGTCCAATTGCTTGCAATACATCTGGTCTGGATGCTATCACATATAGTAAGCTACCAATCATTGACCTATATTGCCTCTGGTCTGTAGACTTTGAATCATCATATTTTCTCAACTTGCAACTGTTTTGCAGAGGAGTGGTAACTGGTTTGCAATCTTCCATTCCGAACCTCTTTAGCATTTCTATGATATACTTAGTTTGAGAAATAAAAATTCCTTGGTTGCTTTGACATATCTGAAGACCCAAAAAAAAGGATAGTTCTCCAAGTAATGACATTTCAAATTCATTTTGCATATCCTTTTCAAATTTTTGGCTTAACCTGTCATTAGTACTTCCAAAAATAATATCATCAACATAAACTTCAA
Source organism: Picea engelmannii (assembly GCA_009831015.1). Lineage (NCBI taxonomy): Eukaryota > Viridiplantae > Streptophyta > Pinopsida > Pinales > Pinaceae > Picea > Picea engelmannii. The sequence goes on from ML797756.1 coordinate 15,267, forward strand.
TTAATAAAATACTATATTGAGTTATTGTGACGTAGAGGTTGTTGTCTACACTTCCTTTTCTGAACCCTGCATGTTGTAGATATTTATCCAGTCTAGAGAACCATGCTCTAGGAACCTGTTTTAGACCATACAAGGCCTTCTTCAATTTACATACATAATATGTGTTCTGTGACAATTGAAATCCTTCTAGTTGTTCAATGTAGACTTCTTCTTCAAGTTCCTCGTTCAGAAAAGATGATTTCATGTCCATCTGATACACTTTAATATTCTTGGAGCCTGCATAAGATGCGAGCAATCAGATTTCTTCCATTCTGGAAACTGGAGAAAATGTCTCTTCAAAGTCGATTCCTTCAACCTGTGCGTATCCTTTACATACCAATCTAGCTTTGTTCATTGTAACCTGTCCATCTTCATTCAATTTATTTCTGAATACCCACTTTGTGCTAATCACATTCTTATTCTTTGGTCTTGGAACCAATTCCCAAGTGTCATTCTTCTCTATTTGATCCAATTCTTCATCCATGGCCTTATTCCAAAATTCGTCCTTGCTAGGCTCTTCAAAAAAATTTGGTTCAATCGTAGAAGAGAGTGCTAGGTGCGTTTGTTCTGGTGAACAAATTCTTCTTCTAGTATCAACTCTTGCATCTTTGTTTCTGATAATTTGATCTGAAGGATGATTCTTATGTACTCATTTTCTAGGTATCTTTGGAGGCACTTGCCGAACTTTCTCTTCTACTTCTGTCTGATCCTCTTCATCTTTCCCTTCTACTTCTTCTTCATCTTCTGCTGCTTCTTCGTAAATTTGTTCTATTGATTCATTTTCTTCTTCCTTTAATTCACATCCACCTGTTTCATCAATTGTTACATTGATGCTTTCCACAACTTTGTTCAACCTCAAACTGTAACACTTGTATTCTTTCCTTGTACTTGAGTAACTAACAAGTACTCCTTTGTCCACATGAGAGTCAAACTTTCCCATTCTTCCATCTCTTTTGATGTACCATTTGCTTCCAAATACTCTGAAGTGCTTCACATTTGTTGGTATTCCTTTCCATAGCTCATAGGGAGTTTTGTCAGTGTTTTTTCTGAGCATTACTCTATTTTGAATGTGAACCATTGTATGCACTGCATGTGTCCAAAAAATATCTGTCAATTGAGAATCCATTAGCATTGTTCGAGCCATTTCCTCTGTAATTAACATCCATTATGATAATTTTCCTTTGTCTTTGAACCACTCTTTGAACCAATATATGAATCCATGCTCTTGTTCATATTGTCCAAGACTCTACTCGCTCAACTGTCCATAATTCTGACCCATTTATCACTATACTATCATGAAGTCTTGATTAATCCATCAAATTTTACTTCTTCTAACTGATTTCTCTGGATCTTTCTTCTCAAACTCTGCAAGCTGCTCGAAGGATGGTTCTTTGGTCTGTCATATCTATCGCATAGACTCCCCCTATCTAATATTCATATTACCTCAGAGTCTCTAAGCCTAATGGCTCAGAACAATTCTTTCTCTCATGTGTATTCACCATCATCTTCATTGGTAGATTCATCATCATCTTCATTGGTATATTCATCATCTCTCCGAGCCCTGACTTCTTTCTTTCTGCCTGTGGATTCATCTTTCACTAAAATGCCTGAAAGTACAATCTCTTGAACCTGTTCCTTATTTACATGTCCTTCTTTTCTTTCAGTTATTTTCCAAACCTTTATGTATCTAGCATCTTTCTTTTTCTCTATAGAATTTTCTTCATCTCGATTTATTGCCAATATTGCGATCTCTGAGACCTGGTTTTTGTTCACATGTTCTTCGTGTTTTCTTATACACACTTTCTTACATCTGATATTAGTGTTCTCTTTCATGGAAGTATCGATCATGCTTCTACAATCACTAGCTATGTGTCCATAGTTATGACCTTTGTAACATTCAATGTTACGTGGGGCCACATAGGAATCTATTTCTTGAACATTTCTTTTGTAATCCCTGCAATCTGCAACCTTATGCCCAAACTTAGTACAATAAAAACAACGACCATAAAATAAATTTGCATACCTAGGAGTGAATGATCTTCTTTGTGGCATAATCCTTCTGAATTTTTTCCTTGACTGATCATGATCATGATTGAAGCTGCTTTGTAGCTTGAACATGGATGGTCTTCTTGAAGATGTATCTTCAATAGTTTTCTTAGATTCTGGTTGACCATGATTCCTTCCTTTGAGTACTTTTTCATAACTCTTTCTATTTTCTTCATTCTTCTTTTCTAGCAACCTAAAGTGTTTCTCTTCATTATCTATAACTAATGTGGATGTTTCTTTCTCTTCAACGTTCTTATTGAGCTTGATGATTTTACTTCTCAATGTGACAAATTCTTCTTCAAGATTCTCAACCTCTTCTTCTTTCTTCATTATCTGAGGCTTCATGACTTCTTCGGTTCTTTTCGCTTCTTCAAGCTGAATTTTTAATGTGATTATTTCTTCTTCAAGTCCTTTACCTTCTTGACCAAACTCTGCCTCAAGTTGGTTTAGATCATTAGTTCTTTCCTTAAGATGATTTTTCAATATATTCTCTCTAATTTCTTCTTCTTCCTTATGTGCTTCCATGTTGTCTTCCAAATACTACTTTTGATATTCAATATTTTCTTCGATCTTTCTGGGATTCTTCAAAAATATGAACACTTTCCTTTTGTTTCATCAATTCTTTCTTGAGTGACTTGTTTTCTTCTCTTAGTTCATCTAAAGCACTAATCAATTCTTTGGTGATTATGTACTCTTCATCTTCTAAATATTTTTGACATGGTGAACGTAATTCTTCTTGATCTGTATCTGCATCTTCTTTGGCATTTTTTGAATCTGTGATGGGTGAATAATATATGCCATGTAGCTTATCCAAAAAAATTTTGGATGATGAACATTTACCAACCTTTTCTCTTACTGGATTAGGTAATCCTTCCCAAATGAAATCCATTGCTATTTTGTTATTCTTCTTCAATTCCTTCTTGGTTGCAGTCTTTTCCCTTTTTGAACTATCATATCCTGTAACAACTGATAGCCAAATATAATGTCCCTGTGCCTGTGAAAATACTTCCTTCCTTCTGCTTCATATCTCATACTTAAAACCATTCTGACCATTAAACATCGGTACTCCATTCTTAGAATAATCCATGATCTCCTTCTAGTGGTTAAACTGTTTCTTGAAGGAAATGGCTCTAATACCAATTATTGGATTACTAAGAAGAGGGGTGAATCAATAATAGAGAAATTTAATCCTTTTTAACCATATAATGCAAGTGTTATATCAATGTAGAATTATCATCCAATAATTGCAGAGTAAATAAACAATGAAAAAATGAGCAATCATACAAATACACAGTACACCAGTGTTTTTACATGGAAACCCAAAGCATGAGAAAACCATAGAAGGATTTTTCTTATATGTCTTGAATAATTACATTCATTGGAATCACCAACTTCCTTTGTTTTCCAGCTGCAACTAGAAGGAGGATCCAACCCCCTAGTTTCTCAAGCTACAACCTGAGGGAAGCTCCAACTCCCCAATTCGTTGGCTACAACCAGAAGGAGGTTACAACCCCCTAAGTTTTATTTAAAGGTAGGAAGATTTTAGTACTTGTGTAGCTCATAACCTTTCCATATCCAACTGTGTCCTGGTCTCACACATGACTAGCTTACTGGCATTCATTCCTATAACAATTTGTTATCTTTTATTTATTTGGTTACTACCCCATAACCAAATTGAAATGACATTCTACTATGTCAGTGTGTGCATCAAGAAGCTAAAAAGCTTTGAATTAATATAGGCCTCCAACCTTTACCACATCCAGTGGTATGCATTCAAATAATATAATCATGTGATTTTTTAAATAACTCTGGCTGAGGAAATTCTTACCTAAATTCACTTCAACAATTATGCAATAAGAGTAATAAACTCATACCTTCATGACTTCCATTAATAAATTTTATACTACCTGAATGTCTGATGGTAGTAGAAGATTTCATGCTTCTTTTATCAAACTTATAACCAACACTTCATCTTTCTGTTGCTTCCCTCCTTATGTAGCAACATCATCAACAACACTCGCAACATGAAAGAATTTGTTTTTCTTGTTATGGTTGTTCAACCAACCCCAATTCAACTGTTGCTACCACAATTTCGGAAACTTCTTTCCCATGTGCAACTTTTCCTTGTTGATCCAAAAACTCTTCAATTATTCTCAGATTCATGAATCTTCTTGTGCTCCCACTATGATCACTGTGCATGATTATTCTTGCCCTGAGCACTTTCTATCCAAATCACTCTTGGTTTCTTTTGTATTTATAGTTATGAACTAAGTTGATATTAACCTTCATATTTCATTTATCCCTTGGATCCTACTATCCCAACTCGTACTTTGATGAATTAAATTCCAAACCAAGCTATTTTATATACTCTAGATTCTTCAACATCCAGTTACTCTTCATGACTGAAATTATTCAGCCCTTTCTCGACAAAATACTTCAGTACTTGAGGTTTTCTTGTACTCTCCTCTTCTCTTTTGATAGCTGCATAGAATTAACTGAAATTCCTTCTTTTAACTTACCATAATAGATTCAAGTGATACCTCCAACCTCTTGGGCTGTTACTCATGGCTCTATGTCACTTAAGATGGATTCTTGTTAGGAACCATCTCCTATGCATTCAAAACCATGCATAGAACCATTTTCTTCTTCCTGGTTCCTTATTGATTTCTCTTTAGAAGTCATTTCTTTTTTCAATTATTCTTGACTTGATATCTCCATTCTCTTTTGGAAATACCTTCACACCTTTGGAGTGCATCAACAATCCTCTACTATTCTATATTTCTTCCCTGAAGTGTTGACATGCATTCCTATTACTTGGATATCTATCTCATGATTTCTTCTTCCATTATCTTAGGATGTTCATGGACTTGACTCCATCCAGGAGTTTTTCCTTGTCTACTTTGCATACTTTCCATCACATATTATGTTGATATTAATTTTCAGTATTCCATTGTTATTTGGATTCCTCTTATTCAGCTCCTGCATGAAATAATTATAATTCCAATCATGTTCTCTGAGTAACCTTGGTTAGTTAACACCAACTTATTTCTTGAAGCAATTTGATTCATATTTTTGATATGTATATTTAACTTCTGTCATGCCATATTTGATGACCTTCATGCCATGCTTCCACTATGCATTCTAATAGTAATAATGGAGGTGCTATCTCCAATATGTAGGGTTGATCCTTGGAGATGTCACATATTGTCTCCAAACTATTTCATATTCCATAAAACCTTCCTTCCTTATTCCCATTATTTTCATCTCCATATGAACTTATGGTTCATGCATTATCATGTATTGCAGATGGATTTCTTCACATAGCATTCACATTTGATGTGAAAAGATTTTCACCTAGACTGTCTTCCCCAAACAAGAATTTCCATTTGGGGTTTCCATCATGCTTATCGAACCCAACATATGATCCAATGACTTCTGAAAAATCTCAGATGTAGAATAAATAATTTTCCCTATCCTTATTCCATCTTTCTTCTATCTGAAGACATATCTAACACTTTTTGTGTTTTAATGTAACCATTACATCTGGAATCCTCTTTTCGAGACCTTTCCAATCACAGTTTCCTTAATCAATTATGAGACATGAGAAGAAAGCTATGATCCTTTAAAACTTGTGCTTCTTCTCTGATGCACTTATTATGAAACGATCTCTTTTCTCTGAGCTAATGGCTCTTATATCTTTGTTGGATCCTATCATAACGTTCCCAAGTCTTCAGTATTCGTTTAATGAAGGTTTGAACTAGATGAAACCCACCTACTTCCTTCCTAACCCCTTTTCCCTTCTTTAACACAGTTTTTGGGCACTAGCCCCTATTTTCCTTGAGCCCTTAATTCGCATGGGACCATGGTTGTGACCAAGTGCTAATAGTTGGGCACTTATATGGAGCCTTGAAACTTTGGGGTTTCGGAGCCTCGAAGGTTTCCTTTTCCGCACATCACAAACATCATAGAACCTTGAACTGACAAATTTATGGAGGACGGTGGATCTACAGTCCACATTCTCTATTAAGATCTATGGTGGATAGGAGCTTCGGTACTCCGGGATTCGACAGATTTCAAAGCACATCACAATAATCTCCCAGAGTGTCAAATTGGAAAACTTGCGAAGAGGGGTGGATCAACGGTCCACGACATCTCAATAACCGATGTTTGGGATTTATTGCAGAACTTCGGGCTTCAAAAGTTCTGGGCTATCCATACTCTCCAACCTTTCAGAGTGCCTAGTATCTGGACTGTGGTATTAGTTGCCACTTACCTTCTCCCGATGAATGGTTGAGATTAAATCCATCCTCTGGGAGTTCTCGACTCAACGCAACTGAAACACAATTCCTCCAGAGTACCAAGTCTATGGACCTTGTGATTAGGTGGCACACATCCATTGGGGCCCACTGTCTGCATGCTTGAACTAATAAATACTGAAAATGTCACATTAAATTTAGTACTTTTCAAATTGTGGGGACATGGGTTGGCAGTTTTGGAGTAACTCACCTATCGTTCTACAATTGTCCCCACGCTGACACATACCCCTTCCGGGAAACTATGGTTTGGATTGTGGGACCACCCTGTAGAATTATCTATCATGAAACTTCGATCTCCACAATGCTTCCCGGCCAATGATCTTGATAGATCGTGATCAAAGTTAATGCATCCCCGATCTAGCTGACTTCTTCGCCAAGTTTAACTACCTTGTGCCACCACCCAGAGCGCCATCTGGTAGGACACACGAAGCCAACACGTGGCCCAATTAGGTAGGTGACATATATCACGTTCTAACTGCATTTATATATTACAAAGGTTATTAACTCACTGACATGGGGCACATGTCATCCCGAGTGACGTCAGCAGGCCATGTCACTTCGAGACTTCTGGCTTTGGGAGATTTCACCTTAGAATACCCCGTTTCTCCCGAACGTTGAACTCCTGAACTTTCTTACCTTCCTCTTTTGGATTAACCCTATGGTTCTGATCCATCCTTGGTCAAATCCAATGGTAAACACTCCCCCCCCCCCCATGGATCTATGATTGAGATTCTCTTCGGGACTTCAAAACTTCGGGCTTTGACCCTTTCTGCTCGATAAAACATAAACTTCTTCGAAGTCCTGAAGTCTGAAGTACTTAGGGGTTAATTATCATGCAACTTTATCCATATCTGATGGTTATGAAGGATCCTCTTTCTCCCAAACAGATCCCATGGCCTAACTTCAAACCTTGCGGTCCCAAACCCAGAGTTATTGCAGTCTCTTTTCTCTGCAATCATTCTTGAACCGCTATACCTCCTGAGCTTCCAAAATGACCAAGGTGTTCTCTTGGCACTTTGGAATGCTCTGAAATTCAAATTTTTTCCTTTTCAACAACAATTTGCTCTAATATTTTGATTCCATAACCACTTATACAGCCTAATTCAGGATCAATGTCGAAAACTAGGCTCTGAACTTCAATTTTGTCCATTTCCACAACAATTTCCTTCTGAAACCTTCTCTTCAACTTCCACTTTCCTGGCCCATCTAGGCTCAGTGTTGAAACCATGGTTGTGATACCATTTTGTAATGTCCCCAACCACCAACAGGTCGAGCAATGCCACTACTCAGACACTTCACTTAGCTCTGATACCAATTTGTCACGTCCCCAACCACCAACAGGTTGGGAAACACAACCAAACGACTATATATTTTCTTTTTTGTTCTGATACCATTTTGATACTAATTTGTAGCATACCCAACCATAAGTTGTTGGTCTATGCCACACAAAGATTCTTGCGGAAGCATCATACACATCCAGGCCACCTAGGCCAGGATATGCTACCTCATAGAATGACAATTATCATGTGCATATATATAAACATAAACATGCAACATATTATGCTAATACACATATTAACATGGAAATAACAATAATCCTACACATACAACATATACAAACATTACTCATTGATTATAACACATGTACATATACAAAGCATGTAAATGAACATAAAAGTGGTACTTATATTTTAATAGAAGAGCACCAACTACGTTCAGACCTTCCACGAACCTCCCAGCCTTAGATCATGCTTCTCATCACGCTTAGCAGTGGGTCACCCCCGAGCTGGGACTAAGCTCCACCCGGGGAAAAAGAATCCTAGACTAGGTTGAGGTTACCGAAAACTGCACAGTGAAACTGGAAGGATTCTCTCCAAGAGCCTACTTACGCCCACTACTCACAAACTCTCTTTCCCCACATGCTTGTTCCACCCCGGGAATATGCACCTTCACTATTCCATAGTCCATCGACTTCTCCACTTCCCTTTCAAGGTCTTGGCAACAGGCCGGATCAAGAATTCTTAGAGCTCCGTAGCTGGTTTTGGACTCTCTCTAGGAGAAAATCACTTCCCAACAAACTATCCAAGATCCTACTTACACCCATTACTCACAGACTCTCATTCTCTACATGCCTGTTCCACCTCGAGAATATGCACCTTCACTATTCCATAGTCCATCGACTACTCCACTTCCCTTTCAGGGTCTCAGCAATAGGTCAGATCATGAATTATCAAATCTTCGTAGTTGGTGCCAGACTCTCTCTAGGAGAAAATCACTTCCCAGCAAACTCTCTCACCTAGAGAGAGTTGCTCACAGGCTTGAAAACCTGCCTCTTCAACCACGGGCCCGACACGTTCCCTTTCCCAGGAACTTAGGATAACTGGGCTTATTTTCCCCACTTTAGTATTTTCATTTTTAGGAATATATTATAATATTCCCTTGGGTTAATTTGTCTAGCTTATCCCCTCATTCCTAGCCTCTCAGTCCCATCCCTTTCCCTACCTAGTGGAGCTTAGTCCCCCATTCTCTTTTATCGTGGTTGGTCTACACACAGTGATGTATTTATATTAAATATATGAGTATTTACACATATACAATAATAGGCTCACTGGCCATTGCATCTAGGCTCTCTGGCCTAATCATCAGATAAGCCTCCTGGATTATTATAACTCGGCTCACCAGCCTATCAAACATGTTTACAGTTCATAATTACAAATGGGGTTCTACCTGGGGATATTACAACTGCCACTGTCAACATGTCACTGTCAACCTATACCAATAACCTTTAACAACCTGTACCAAACAACCTGTACCAATAACCTGAACCAACATGTACCATGAATCAACCATTCATCAACCTTGACTCATCAAGATGTACCAACATCATCAACTATACACCTCATGTATGTGCCAACTCATCAACTACTTTTCTCAACCATGTACCTGATATGTACCTCAACCATATCGCAAAGACATACACCAATATAACCATCAAAAGTTATCTAACAATTCATCAGTCTATCCATAAACCAAATAACATAAACCCTTACATAAAATCATGTGCCACAACCTCACTGTTATGTAGCCTCAAGCTAAACCAACAACTTCAGCAACACATCACAACCAAAAGACCAATACCCATATGGAAAATACCAACAACAAAATACCAACTGTATCCCTCAACCAATCTGATATATGCATCAATATTGAACATCCAATACCATCTCAAGAGCTAAACCCTAGCTCACAAAACATACCTCAAACAAGATGTGCTATATCTCTCATAAACAAACCCCAACCATGTTGTTTCCATGATTTTTCTGCCCCACTTTTTCAGCCACGGTTTTTCTGCCGTGATTTTTCTACCGCACGTTTTCTGCCGTGATTTTTCTGTCGCACTTTTTCTGCCATAGTTTTCCTACTGCACCTTTTCTGCTGCACTTTTTCTGTCATGATTTTTCTGTCGTGATTTTTCTACCACAGTTTTCCTATCTCACTTTTTCTGCCGCAATTTTCCTACAACACTTTTTCTTCCACACTTTTCCTGCCGCACTTTTCTTTATCAATAATACTTGCCCAAACAACCTTTCACAAAATAGATATTCAATGATATTCAATAGGTTCAAGTGTGATTAAATGAGAGGGCCTTGCCTCTTATTTATACTTTCATGTAGCATCCCACTTTCCTTATTTTAGGGATTTCTCCATTAAATTTATTATTTAAATAATTTATTTTGCAAACACTTTGACTACTTTGTCCTTTTGGGACTTCTAGATGACTCATGAGGGTTCTCCAACTTTACATAACCATAACTCTCTAACCGGGAGGATTTATGTGACGTTCCACGTACCACCGGAAATGGCATGACATGTACTATCCATCTATAATAGTATTACCTATAAATATATCAAAACTCATACCATTATCCATCAAACAAACTTGGGTTCATTACCCAAACCTTTGTGCTACTGGAATTCGGTACCAGCCTTTCTTCAAGGGTTGACATCAATGACAACCAACCCAATTAATCAACATATATGTCACCAGATTTGTGATAGCTCAATTAATGATTAGTAATTAAAAGGTTAATAGAAACATATTTACTGCAATAAAACATAACTTTGATATAATAAACAATAAAAATATATAAAAACCACATCTTATGATTGTACTATTTAATGTATTATCAATATGGTGGTTGTAAATGGTTGTTAACTTTTCGTATCCAACATAATTATAAAATGAAGAAGAAAAAAACATAATTATGCATTATAGATATCCATAATAAAATGACACATCCATAATATAAATGTCCAAACAAATCATTTACAAATCAATCTTCATTTCCATCACCGTTATTATCTTCGACGCTTGGCATTGTAACACCTTTTTTCTAAAAAATATGTTTAGATCTTGGATCATGTCTCAGTACGAATCACCAATCCCCATCCAACACATTTGGGTAAAAAAACTCTTGGTTTCAATCTTTTGGGAAAAGATAAGGCTCCTTACTTTCAACCCACATTTTTTTAGAGTTAATACAATGTTGGATTATTGAGAGGGGGGGTGAATCAATAATAGTGTAATTATAATAATTTTTCTCCAAATAATCCAAGTGTTATATCAATGTAGAATTTTATCTAATTTGAGCAATAATAAATGAACAATCACACACATACACAGTACACCAGTGTTTTACATGGAAACCCAAATCGGAAAAAAACCACAGAATGCTTTATCTTTTATGTCTTGAAGAATTACATTCATTGGAAGCACCAACTTCCTTTTTTTTTCCAGCTGCAACTGGAAGGAGGCTCCAAACGCCTAGTTTATTAGGCTATAACCTGAGGGAATATCCAACTCCCCAATTCTCTGGCTACAACCTGAGGGAAGATCCAACTCCCCAATTCTCTGGCTACAACCAGAAGGAGGCTACAACCCCCTATGTTCTCCGGCTACAACTAGAAGGTGTCTACAACCACCTGTCCTTGCCCCGTCCAAACACCTTGAAGTAGAAGTATAATGATGGAACCAATGCCCCACTATCACTGTGAGATATACGACTGTAAACATGTACCAATAAACCTAAACCATGCATCAACCATGCATCAACCTGTACCTCAACTTGTACCATAAACAAGTGCATCAACCATGTGCCAACATGTATCAAACAATCTGTAATCAACCTGTACCATAAACAAGTGAAACCAACCATGTACCAAGTATGTACCAATCATTTTTCAAGTACTCATCAACTATGAATCATCAATATATACCAACATCATCAATTATACACCTTATGCATGTGCCAACTCATCAACTACTTGTCTCAACCATGTACCCAACTTGTACCTCAACCAAAATCCCTCATCAATTTCATCATCCAAATATGATTTGTAACTTTGTAACATACCTGGTGTATATTATCACATACTTGAAAACATTCCTTAACTTTAACAACAAGAGACTAGCATTTTCATCAAACTTTTCTTTAGTCTCACAAGACTAGTTTTGGATTAGTCAACAACCCTAACTTGAAATAATTATAACTTTGCACCTGTAATGAATAAAGATCTGAAACTGATACACAATGTTCTTCAGTGTGTTTAATGCAACAAATCCAGGTGTCACTACTTGGAACCTCTCAGAAAAGGATTTATAGAAAAAATGGCACACCTTGTTGAATTCTATCTTATTCTAGAGAGAGACCTTGTAGAGTGTGCCCCACACAAAATATTTGTTGAATTGATATGAAACTGTTACACAACATGCCAAAGACTGTAATATAACCAACACATTTTGTCTTACTAAATTTGGATTTGTTATGAAGACATTATGATGTTTTTACCCGAAACACTTGTTTTTGACTAATTTCAGGACTAGCCACAAACCCTATATTCCACAGAGTGTAACTCCAAAAATACAATGACCCACAAGATGAATTGTTTACCACAAATAATTGGATATATTTCCTCAATGGAATAACAATTTCACGGTCTGAATCATTCTAGCAAAAACAATTATTGCAAAAATGGTGAGATGACCTGAAAAAAAACATACCTTAGAAAGTATCATCAAAATAAATTATCCTTCCTTGAATTTTGGCCTTCTTTTCTTCACTTTCCTCAGAAATTTAGCTTATGTATCCTTTGGTTACCTCAGAAACCTATAAGTGTTTCTTCTTCTTAGCTTGTAGAGAGACTTGTAGAGTTTCTTTCTACTGATCTTGCTTTCTTATCCATGTTGTTTTCTGAGGTTCTTGTCTGTGACTGTTGTTATTTTGTTGACGTTCTTTAGGAGGGACTATCATTCTTCAATTTTTGGCCACGTGTCCAAAATTGTTACATTTTTAACATTCCACTTCAGTTCTCAAAGATTCAAACATGTTTTAACTTCTTCTATGTGTTTCACTAGGTCTTGTTGAGTAACCCCTTTGTGTATGACTCTCAAATTTGTTATTGTTCATGTTGTTAGCTCTACAATTCATAGCTTTATGTCCAAAATTATTACATGCATAACATAAACCATAAAATATAGTTTGATACCTGGGAGTTGAAGATATTCTGAAAGAAGGTGCTCTTATGAATCCTTCTTCTTATTGAGGCCTATCTATCTATTGTTGATTCTAAAATATGAATCTTCTTGGTGGAGGAGTGTCCCTGCAATCTTCCTTGTACATATTCATATCCTCTTTGATTGTTTCTGCATAGCTTTTTGGATTTGTTTCTTGCTCTGTTGTTTTGGAGCTTGATCCCCTTTTTGTCTTAATTTATCCAAGTCCAGACTTGTCAAGATGAGATTTTTGACTGCTGATAATGTCATCCAAAACTTTTGAGCTATTCTGCATATTTTTCTTTTGAATATCCTTTCTTAGTGTGACAATTTCTGCTTCCAAGTTTCCAATGATCTTGTCCTTTTCTTCTAGTTTTTCTTTGCGTGCTTCTTCAATTATTTTATCTTCTTCTATTTGAACCTTCAATCTTGTGATCATTTTTTCTAGTTCTCAAGTGTCCTTTTTCTTGTCTAGTTCTTCTTGTAGTTTCTTGTTTTTCTTCTTTTATCTTCTGATAACTTCCATGGCACACATTAATTCTTCTCGATAGTCAACTTTTGCCTTTTCAATTTTTTCTTTGACTAATTCATATCCTTCTTCAGCTTCTTCATATTCTTTTTCGGAGTCTTGTTTGTCAGAATATTTTACTGCCATGACTAGAACTCTTCCTATATCACTGATTTCATCTTCATCTGATGATGAAATGTCTTCATTGATGCATAAGATTTTCTTGAAATATTTCTTTGTAGTTCTTTTGACTGTTTATGTGTGTTTGCCTTTTGAGTAACCTTCATCATTTCTTTTTTTCTTATGAGAACATTTTTTACCAAATGACCAATACCATCAAAATTAAAATAAATTAAAGGAAGATGACCTCTATACCTACCATTGGTTCCTTTGTTTAGGCTTTTGACGAATTTGGCCACTTCTTCATCATCTTCCGAGATATCGCTACTTCTGCTATATTATTCTTGTTCCTTTTTCTTTTTCTTTGATATTTTGGATGCTTTGAAGGTTGCTTGTTTTACATTTGGATTTTCCTGTTCAGTTCTCATTTCATATGCTGTGAAGATTCCATGCTTATTGAGTTCAGATCCAATATTTCTTCTAGTGATGATATCTTAGGGTTGAATCTCATAGGAAGAGATATTAGTACCTTTTGAACAATTACAAATTTTTCGATTTCTTCTCCCAATCCTATGATTGCATTCATTTTTTTATCAACTCTTAAGAAGTAGGCTGCAATATTTTCATCTTCCTTCATTTTTAGTTGTTCGAATTGACCTCTGTAAGTTTGAAGTTTTGCTTATTTGACTTTTGTATCTCCATAAATATTTCAAATCTTGTCCCAAATATCTTTAGTGGATTTACAATGTGCAACTTTGGTGAATATTGTTTCACTGAGACCATTCAAAAGTGCATTTGTAGCTTTGGAATTATTCTGACCAAGTTTCACTGCTTTTTCATTTGTTGGTGGAACKGTTGGTACTGTGTATCCATCTACAATTTATTGCCAAATTTCAAACCTTTGTGCTTGTATATACGTCTTCATCCTTATGCTCCAAAAAACATACTTCTGTCCATCAAAGTGTGGTATTCCATTTTTATATGAGTTGGTACTCTCCATGATCTACCTTTTAGTGGTTAAACCGATTTCTGAAGGAACCTGCTCTGATACCAATTGTTGGATTACTGAGAGGGGGGGGTGAATTAGTAATAGTGTAATTATAATCATTCTTCTCCAAATAATCCAAGTGTTATATCAATGTAGAATTATTATCCAATAATGAGAAATAAGAAATGAACAATCACACACATACACAGTACACCAATGTTTTACGTGGAAACCCAAATCGGGAGAAAAACACATAATGATTTATCTTATATGTCTTGAAGAATTACATTCATTGGAAGCACCAAATTCCTTTGTTTTCCAGCTGCAACTAGAAGGAGGCTCCAAACCCCTAGTTTCTCAGGCTACAACCTGAGGGAAGCTCCAACTTACCAATTCTCTGGCTACAACCAGAAGGAGGCTACAACCCCCTATGTTCTCCGACTACAACTAGAAGGTGGCTACAACCACCCGTCCTTGCTCCGTCCAACCGCCCTGAAGTAGAAGTAGAATGATGGAACCACTGTCACACTATCACTGTGATATATACCATTGTAAACATGTACCAATAAAACTGAACCATGCATCAACCTATACCTCAACCTGTATTCAACCTGTACCATAAACAAGTGCATCAACCATGCACCAACTTGTACCAAACAATCTGTAATCAACCTGTACCATAAATAAGTGAAACCAACCATGTACCAAGTATGTACCAATCATGTGTCAAGTACTCATCAACTATGAATCATCAATATGTACCAACATCATCAACTATACACCTCATGTATGTGTCAACTCATCAACTACTTGTCTCAACCATGTACCCAACTTGTACCTCAACCAAAAGCCCTCATCAATTTCATCATCCAAATATGATTTGTAACTCTGTAATAGACCTAGTGTATATTATCAAATACCTGCAAACTTTCCTTAACTTTAACAACACGAGACTAACATTTTCATCAAACGTTTCTTTAGTCTCACAAGACTAGTTTTGGATTAGTAAAAAAACCTAACTTGAAATAATCATAAATTTGTACCTGTAATGAATACAGATCTGAAACTGGTACACAATTTTCTTCAGTGTGTTTTATGCAATTCCTCTAGGTTTCACTACTTGGAACCTCTTAGAAAAGGAGTTATGGAAACAATGGCACACCTTGTTGAATTCTGGCTTATTCTAGAGAGTGACCTTGTAGATCGTGCCCCGCGTGGAATATTTGTTGAATTGATATGAAACTATTACAAAACATACTACAGACTGTACACTAACCAACACATTTGGTATTACTAAAAGTGGATCTGTTATGAAGAAGTTATGACGTTTTTACCCGAAACACATGTTTTTGACTAGTTTCAGGACTAGCCACAAACCCTATTTTCCACGGAGTGTAACTCCAAAAATAAAACGACCCACAAGATGATTTTTTTACCACAGATACTTGGATATGTTTCCTCAATGGAATAGAAATTTCAAGGTCTGAATCATTCTAGAAAAAAACGTTATTGCAAAAATGGTGAGATGACCTGAAAAAAAAAAACATACCTTAGAAAACATCATCAAAAGAAATTATCCTTCCTTGAATTCCGGCCTTATTTTCTTCACTTTCCTCATAAATTTGGCTTAGATATCCTTTGGTTACCTCAGAAACCTATAGGTATTCAATATTCTCAAGTTTATCTTAAATGAGAGAGCCTTGCCTCTTATTTATACTCTCCAAAGCGTCTTCCTGTGAGGGATTTCACCATAAAGGGACTACTTTGGAGTTCATCCATTTCTACTTGTTATCAACCATGACAAGACAATAATGAGTCATCTTTACATCAAACAATCTTGGGTCCTTTACCCAACCTTTGTCGTACGAGGATTTCTTCAAGGGTTGACATCAATGACAACAAAGCTTAATCAACATACATATCATCCCACTATCACAATATTCATTTAGATTTCTCCAGTCAAAGGTATCCCACCACTTGCAAAAAACAATAACACATTGAAATGATGAGAAGTCCACTTGCATGATCTCTTGTATCTTTCCAATGTAACTTGACTTCCCATCTATTAGGTTTTGATCACGGTGGCTAGCATGACTAGATTGGTCGAACTCGACCTCCACTCCATAATCTTGTGAGATGTGTTCATCATTAGCATACTCTGTGTGAAAATGATGTCCATATGCACACATATATAGGAACAAATGCACCTGTAAAAATGCGAACAAAGGATGGTGTCATATGTCTAATAACCGAAGCATTAATAAAAACATAATACATGTTAAAATTCAAACGTGTGATATCATAAATAGAACATGGTACTCAGAGAGGTTATTATAGAGTTGTTGCACCTAATCCCTATGTTTAGTGCATCCATATATTCTCCATGTGGGTTATGATTGGACACCGCATATTTCTCTTGTATCTAGTCAACCACCCATATGTTGGGACATATTTTCAACATAGTTTATTTTAAATGATCAGAATAAGGCATGCTTCTACCATTCAACCATATGAATACTTTCTTGTCACTATCCCATTTCCTTATTTTCTCTTCATACAACATAACCCATGGTTGTGTTTCCTCTGTGTTGTAAAGAACGAATTTATTGATGTCATCAATTTCTAAATTTGTTGATGTATACAAAAATTAAAAAAAAATAGCATGATATCAAATATATATGATCAACTTAAAGAACAAATTTATTGATGGCCTCAATTTCTAAATTCGTTGATGTATATAAGATTTCAAAACAAATAGCATGGGATGAAATCTATATTATTAACTTCAATGTAAACAATTTCTCTGTACTAAATTGAAAAAATATAACTGTTTTACTCTCTATCAGGTTCTTTTTTCCATTGATTTGGAGTAGCTCCCCTTCCCTTTTTTCCTCATTTTGATGGTCGTCCCAAACAACTACCCCTGTTGTGTCATCAATTTGCTTGATGTACTCATTGGAATAATAGAATGAATCGTATGCTATGTAGCTCTATGCCATAAAGCCCTTCGATTTTTCCTTTTTTCAAAGAAACCCCTTTAAGTTTTTCATGTACCTCTCTAAGAAGAAAATCCAATGACATGAGAGCACCCCAGATAATTCAACCTCAATAGGTAGGTGAATTAGAAGATGGATTTGCAAGTCCATAGAACTTGTGGTGAGTTCCTTCTAAAACATACAAACAATCTTAGATATTTTTTGACACTAGGGTGGAATGATAGCCATATGATTATCTATTGATGTGATCCAATTTAAAAATGTATACAATTTTGATGTGGCACATCATAGGTCCTGGGAAAATCCATGGTTCACACAACCACAAATGAGCAAAGGATAATGACACTACAAAATAGGCACACACATCATTAATTTCCATAAAATTGTGAGTGCATAGCATATTTTTACCAACATTGGTATAGAAGAAGAATCATGTATTCAACATACATACCCTTAGAAGGTTCATCGGTCATGTGATTTCAACCCTAAAAAATTTCATTGTATAGGAGCAATGTTGTAGAGTCGACACATATAAAGAAGATGCCTTCACACCCAATGTAACACACTCCTCTATATGCTTCATGTCTATTGAATGTGTTGGTATTCACATAACTCCTGACTCACTTTTATGTGAGGCATGCCACCGTGCAACATGGCTAATTGTTTGCAACGAAAGAGACTTTGAATCCTTGGAATTATAGGCATGTGCCTCAATATTTTATGAGGAGGACCATGTGCCTTATCATTTTTTTATTATTTATGGTACCTATGATGCCCACATTCTGGAAAAATCTCTTTGTTTCCATATTAGTTTCTGTATAGAATACAATCATTTGATCATGCGTAATATGATATGTACTCAATACCCAACATTTTCAGCATTTTCTTTTCCTTTGTGCAACTATCGGGAAATACATTGTCACTAGGAAGTACCTTATTTTTGAGTAACCTACAATTAGTGAGAAATAGAAATATACACTATCATTAAGCATGAATAAAATCAACCCTTTTCTTCCTTCATTGTGTGACAACATTCCTTAAACATTTAGGGGACTTAATGGTTAGTTACCTCAAAAGTGTTGAGAAACACACATCTGACATACCATACATTGCTTTCAATTTGTACAGTAACATTGTTGTCCCTAGCTGGGTAGACCTTGCATGCCCCTATACTTGACCAAATAGAGAGGTGGTGGAAGCAAATTTCAGGCTTTCGAAGAAGGTATCTATGACATCAACATCATCCCCCAGTTCATTTTACTGGAATGCATTTAACAACATTCCCTCCATGGCTTGTGTATCTCGCAAGAAATCATCCATACTAACCTTTATATCATTTCCTTCATCCTATAAATCTGAAGAAATAATGTTACTATTGAGGTTTTGAATTGGTGACTAAGGACGTAGTGGGAATTGAATTGGTGGTTGTTTCAACCATTCTTGGTATGCTTCCTCCGAGATATTTTTTGTTTAGCAAAAATCTCACAACTTGACATCATAGTGGTGTGCAACGGTAGATGGTGGACATGTTTCTTGACATCACAATCCTGATTGTAAAAATATTGAACATTACATCAATCATATTAGTAACACAATGCATTTAATATCTTCAAACATTATACCAAACAATTATTAGACCCATGGACATTTTTTTCCCAATAATAAACATGAAACCAACCACTTTATAAAACAAATGTCGAATTAAGAAATACATTTACATTAGTTCCATTGAAAATACAAAAATATAATTACTCAATCATCATTTTCTTACACCCTACAAGGTTGTCTACATAAAAGAGATCCAATTCATGGTGTAATACCATTGACCTAGGATAGTTGTTGGAAGAAAACATGTTATATTTATAGGGTAAAGAAGTTGTTCATTTTAATCAAACATATACTTGTTGTATCTTTCTCCTAATAGATCTTGCTAAATTGCGGGACCACGAGAATACCTTCAGCATTTGAATTTGATCCTGAATCTTGGTCTTGCAAAATTCAATGAATAATTATTCAATTGCACCTGGATACATAACATAAATTCAATGAGATAAATGAATTATCAATAAAATATAGACATATTGAAATCAACATGAGAGAACTTGAAGGACTTCCAAATATACATAATGAGATAAATCCGAAGAATTGGCCATTTGATATTATAATTCCCTTTTCCCCGCATTTGAGTAAAAACTGTCATCTTGGGTAGCATAGAACAATGTAACTTCAAAAATAATTTTCAATAACTTTTATAAATTGATGGTGCACTTCATCATACAAAGATGCAATGGTGTGTATGGATAAACCAAACTCATCAGTGTGTTTAATCGAGCGAAGAACTGAAGAGTGACCTACGTTATTTCCTTCACAAAGAAAAACCTCTGCAAAATTTAAATGCAAATGTTTGCATTTTCATTTTGTAAATTTAACTATCTTATGGTGTGTTATTACTTACACATCGCACCGATGCATTTCAAACTCTATAGCACAACAACTAAAACAGGTTAGAAAAATAATGCGGGATTGCTATCAATACATTGAAATTTATAATAAAAATAAATTAGTGTGTTATACATACACACAACACCAGTGTGTTACTCACTGTATAACACACCAAAAATGTAACTTTCAAAAAAAATAGTGCACACGTTTATTATCAATGTGCTGAAATATACAATGCAAAAATGAGCGGGAATTTGAGTTTTTGTGTTTATAAAGGAAAAACCTATTCATTCTTTTATCTGTTTTCCAAAAATTAGAAAGGATATTTGTGCAATAGAGATTTATCAGCAAAGACTTCGGAGTGGGTGGAATTTTTTTGAAGAGTCAAATTCGAGGGGGGTTATTGTAGATCATATAGAAATCCACAGAGGAGAAATACATAGAGTAGAATTCATATATATCAAATCATTCTCCTATTTGATTCAAACAATTTTGCAATGTATTCCCCCCAAAAAAGGGTTTCATAGTTATCTTATGTATTGGAAGCGTTAATTTCCTCATTGTTTTTTTCTTTCTCTTTTTATATTTCACAAGGAGAATTTTTTTTTTTAATAAAATTGTCTTATATGATTTATTTATTTATATATGGGTGTTTCCTATTCACCACAATGAAAGTGACTCATTACATTAGATACTAAACTGTCCTACCAATGTCATTTTCTTTTGAAAAATGCCTTTGCGGTGACCGATGTGCCCTGTACATAGTAAGAGCACTGGTGCACATTTTTATGTAAAAAACACCACTTAATTTAAATTAGAAATAGTATTAAAAAATCATTTTTGCGGTCAGCGGTGCACATTTTACCTAGAGAAACAAAGGGGCACATTTTTTACAAAGTGCACCATTGAGTTTAAAATGGAAAAATCATTGTTTTTATATGGAAATTGCCATGTATTAAATATGTTCATAGGTCTACAGTGCATAATAAATAGTACTTATGGAGTCATGATTTTTTAATTCATAAAGCACCGACCAAATACAAAAATTTGTAAAAAAAATTCAATTTTGTAACTGTAACATTGTTATATTGTATTTGTATTCGTGCGTATATATATAGTTGATTCATCGGTGTGTATAAATATGGTTGATGCCTTGTTGCATATTAATTACTATACAGACCAATATCTTACTTTTAAAAAAACTACGTAATTTTTTATATTTGATGATTCCTATTTTTTTTTTTAGGGAGTTTTTGAAAATTCCAGGGGACAAATAAGAGGAAAACCAAGATATGTCAGTAGGTATGTCCAAAAAAGTGTAGAAGAAGATGGTAAAAGAAATGAACATAATTACGTCGCAAGAGGATCCATCCCAACTACAATGTGCATTAGAGGTATGTAATCATTTATTTATTCTTTTATGTACATCAAATTTAATTATCATGTGAAATACTAATTTTCGATTTTTTTTTGTTTACAGAAAAGAAAACAAAAATACAATCCATTCAACACATAAAACAGGACAACGAGGAATAAAATGATTGATTGCAAACTTTGTGAGTATTTACATATTCAAACTTTCTTAAGATTTCATGTTTGCTTTGATATTTATATTTAAATAATTAATTTACACGTGTCCATGGATTTTTTCTAGTAGGTGCTAACATACAAAGAGGAACCAACCCATGAATTGATAAACATTGGGTTAAGTATGGGTTGTGAGTATATGTTGAAGAATGAAATTTTAATTAAACAATTTGTAAGTAGCTATGTTGTTTAACTTCCCTTGTTTTATAATTAATGAAAAAACAAGAAAACATTATATTTGATTATATTTATTGTTCTTTGTCATGTCATATTAAACATGTAGGAAACAAAGTATGGAATGCATCCAATAGAGGAGATTTTGAGAGAATGCATGAAGCACGGCTTCAAAAGAATGTGTATTGTTTATGAAAGACTTGGTGCTAAGGTATGTTTTTTTAATTTAGGAAATCATGTGTGTGTGTGTGTGTGTGTGTGTRTACACACACACTTATTACAATTTATTTCTATGTTTGTAGATGGAAGATAAAGGGGTGGAACATAAAAAACAAGCCAATCAAGAAAACATTATTTAAAAAAATCAAAGTACAATATCACCTACAAATGATGAAGAAATGAGGCATGCACGTAGCTTGAGTGATGACAACAATTCAACTAATGAATGACAATCAATATAATTGAATGTTACCACAAGTTGTATGTTTTGGAATATTTGTCTCTGAAAATCATGGATTTTGTTTAATGTACTCGACATATTGTCCCAATTGCACGAGGACATATTACCAATAAGTGTAATAATTACAATTGGTTGCAATTTGATTATTGTAGACCTCTATGTTGTCCCCTTTTGTATGGCAATGGGTCTCATATTCATATATAATAAAATGAGTTTCTTATTTCATTGCATTGTCGAATGTTGTAAAATGTTGTGTTCCTAAATAATTAATATGTGGATGATTTACATTTTTACAAATAAAATCGGTGTAATTCATTTGATAACACATTAATGCAGTCATTATATCAAAATGCAATAAAAAAAATATGAAACAATATTATTATAAAAAAATATTTTATTTTGAAATGATTAATTGAAAATTTGTAAAAAACAATGAATTAAAATATATACATATCAGTGCACTGTATTATTTTGAACTCACTAGATGGTGTGTGTGATAATATCATAAAGCAATGCATTTTGAGGAGTGATACACATTGGTGCACATTAATTATAATAATGCACTAGTACGAACTATCGAGAAAATGTATCGATCTGTAAATGATATRATGTACAATAATATTTATCGTTTCAAAATTGTACAGTGCTCATGTTTAAAATATACATAGGGGCACTAAAAATAATTCACACACCAATTTGTTAAGTTTCTTATACTCACTAGGGTTCTAAATATTATTTGCGCATTGGTGCCTTTACTATAATATAGGCACACATGATTAGTAAAAATAATGGCGCTGACATCTCACATCGAATAATTGAAATTTCACTACCCTTCGGTGCACATGGTAAAACAGACACCGGTATGTACTAATAATATAAGCATTGGGGTTCACACTATATTAAATGCACTAGGTCTCAGGATATCTTAATCGCACCAGTTCTCATTATAACTTAAATGCACTAGGGCATATAAAACCTAAAACACACTGGTGCTTCATACACAAACAAGGTGGAACCAGTGCGTAGAAATTATAAGAGCATTGATGCTCTATATACAACGAAAAAAGTTGGAACCGGTGTGCAAAAATTATAAATGCACCAAGGATTTTTTTATTATATTAATGCACTAGGGAATTTGTATTATATTAAAACACCAATGTGTTTGTATTATATTAATGCACTGGAGAATTATTGTCAATACTGCACTAGCACATTTTGACAAGAATGACACAAAAAAAACCTTCGCTACAACCTCCACCTGCCTAATTGTTTTTACTTATATGGAACATTCACTAAAAAATCTGTAGTCAATAGATAAGATTGTAGAAAAGGTTTTTGTTTTTCCAAATTTTGTAACACTAAAAACCTCCACAAAAACTTCTACTAGAAGGTCTTTTCCTTGTAGTGAATTGCTTGATTTCTCATCCGCTTAATCCTTGTTTCAAGGATTGTTTCTAGTTCTAGTATGATTTTCCCTTATTCATTGATCTCTGGTAAAATATTTTGGATTGGTATCTTATTGTCGATGACCTTCTTTAAGAAAGAAACATGGAATATTGGATGTACACGTGAATACAGAGGCAACTCCAATTTGTAAGCAATACTTCCAATCCTTTGCAAAACCTTATAGGGGCCAAAATATTTGGGTGATAATTTATTTTCCTTATTTTGTTTCTTGAGGGATGTTTGTTTATATGAGTGTAGCCTTAGAAATACCCAATTCCCCCATGTCAAATTCCTTTCACTATGATGTTGATCTATTTTTTTTCATCCTACTTTGTGCCATAACCAAGTTGTCCTTCAATAGTTTGATAACATCTTGTTGGTATCCTATATGGTCCTCCACTACTTGAACATTTGTATTCCCTTTCAAGGGTGATGTAATAGATGGAGGATGATATCCATAAAGTGTCATAAAGGGGAAATTGTTTTATGAAGTATGGAAGGATGTGTTGTACCACCATTCCACCAAGGAAAACACTTGACTAATTGTGTTTGTTTATTATATGAAAAGCAACAAATATATCCTTCTAGACATTTGTTCACAATCTCAATTTTCCTATTGGATTGAGGAAAATAAGATGAGATGTGAGCCAATTAAGTACCCAAGAAAAACAATAATTTAGTCTGAATTTTTCCAGTGAAAATTGGATCTCTGTCACTTACAATAATCTTAGGGACTCAATGTAGATTTTGAATTGCTTCCATGAATGTTGCGGCTACTTTAATTTTTTTAAAAGGATGATAAAGAGAGAAAAAATGGGCATACTTTGTTAGTCGATCCACTACTACCATTGTTATAGAAAGATTTTCCTCACCCTATGCAAAATTGCACAAAATGAATTTTTTCATTTCCCTATGAAGACTTGAAGTCCCTTTTTGAAAATCCCAGAGATAAAAATATTATTTTTCCACATATACGTGCCCTACCTATTGTACACCATGCATATACACAGGTTTCACCACTACAACCCGTGTACATCGGGTTTTGTGCCAAAAATTAAAAAATGGTGTCGGGTTTCCATGTCACATCATGAGATCCATGATCCTTGACCTTTCATATACTGAAAACGTTCTGACTCGACCCTTCAGTTCCACTTGAATGATACAAATGGGCCAAATATAAGCTATGGAAAAGAGGAGAAAAATTCAACTTTGAGAGAAAAGTTACACTGGAGAAAATTTTCACTTCATATTAAGTCTGCATCCCTTTGTCCTTTTAAGTCTGAACAAATTGTTTAGCCCCCAAGCTCTTCCCTACATGATTGAGAAC
This sequence comes from Picea engelmannii, assembly GCA_009831015.1. Classification (NCBI taxonomy): domain Eukaryota; kingdom Viridiplantae; phylum Streptophyta; class Pinopsida; order Pinales; family Pinaceae; genus Picea; species Picea engelmannii. The sequence continues at coordinate 40,269 of ML797756.1, forward strand.
CTCATTGTCTCTATGTTTAAGGAAAATCTCCCTACAGATAGGTAGATTGCCTCAAAGAGATAGAATCTTAACTCTAAGACAGAAAGTGCTTAACGTGGACACTGACTTCCTTTCAGATCTATACAAACTAATGCATGAGGAGGAAGGAGAACAAAAGTACCTTTTTATCGACATTTGTCCCTGCACGCTCCGAGTTGAGCTCCAATCTTTCTCTCTTCGATAAGCCCTGTAGACAAACAAAGTACGACTACTTCCTACTCTATCAAGATTAGTCCGAAATAGGTCTATCTACTAAAGAGACAAATTCATTTGAGATTGAACATGAATTAAAAAGAAATAGGCCAAGAAAATTATATTAATGAGGACAAAACATTGCTTACAACCATAGATGAATTGCAGCAGCTTCGTCAAGTCCTCCTTGTCTACCCCTTGCTCAAAATATCCATGATCTGAATGATGATAGCTTCACTGATTGCTCCCTACAAGATCATAGGTCTCTTACTTCCAAAATATCTCTGTTCCAGCGCCACTTATGAGATCATAAGTTTGGTATGATTCTCCTTTTTCAGTCCCCTTTCACCATGAGAAAGCTTTCTTATATAGCCTTGGAGAGGCTCAACCACTTGAGATATCCTTGGGGAAGTTGAGGATTTGCCTCCTTCAGTTGAGGATCTACCCTAAGATCATGGATGGACTAGGGATTCGAATCCAACTACCTTCCAAGAATGAAAAGATCCTTCCCCCATTCATCTCAAAAACTCAACTGCTACCCAGAATAGGTAGCACTCCCTCAAAAGGGACATCAGAGCGCTACAACGCTCCCCAGTAGGCTTAAGGGGGTCACCAACACTCCTAAAGACACCAGCGCTCCCTCAAAAGGGCCTAAGGATCTTTATAACACTCCCAGATAGTGTAAGGGGGAGAGCCAGCGCTCCCAGAAGAGGTATAGGGGAGCGCTCCCCTCCAAAAACTCAGTTTTTGAGGTGCTTTCAGATGGAAAAAGGTTCATGAGCCTGCTGACTCATTTCTCCTCTTCCAAATCAAATGTTTGAGGTGTTTCAAGTGTCTTTCTCATGTCTTTATAGGCACGACATAGGCATCATGGTAGTATGCTTCTCTGACACTTGCGACACTTGTGAGCAAAATGCGAAACTTTTGACACTTGTAATGACGATACTTGCGACACTATCGAAGTGAGTAATTTTGACGTGTAACAGATTGCCCCCCAAAGTATGAAGTTAGAAGACAGGAACTGATAACTGAAATGCTTTGTAGACTTTCAAGCAAGGGTATAGACACAAAGAACCTGACAGAAGCTGCACACAAACATCCAACAAATATCATGACATGTTTCAAAACCCAAGGCAGACATACCTATGCTTGTGTGATTAAGACTTGCAAGATATGGCCACCATAAAATACACTATAGATCCATAATTGTATCGATAAAATGGTATATCCACCAAAGATACAATGTGGATCTATACTCTGATGATCTGAACTGATCGTAGCCATGAAGAATACACAATGGATCTACGAGATGACAAGACATAGCCACTTCCAATAAAAAGTGGATCTATGTAACAGTGTATGTATCATTTGTCCAAGAGAAAATCCTTCGCAACCTAGGAAAAGTATATATCGAAGTGATCACTCAACCCAGGGTCTTCTTACCAATCCCTATGTGGTACGAATCTAAACATGTGAATATATGTCTTGATGTCGAACATGGAAGAAACCACTGGATTACCGGTCAATGGTGTGAACCGTTAAAAAGTGTGAGGGAGATCACCATTAATGTCAATGATTCCCAAGGTACCCTAGTACATTCCAACGAATGTGAATGGATGAGATGGAGTCGAACATCCGTGGAATCATCCGATCAGAGGTCAATGATGTAAACCTATTGTCAAATGTGAGGAGGCCTGCCATTGAGGCATGCAAGTAACAAAGTACTAACTGGTTTCTAAGCCTAATTCCTGGATAATGTGCTGAGGTCGACAGGAATAAGCTCGTCGAAGGAGGGCCTTGATGTATCCCCCATCAATGACACAAAATGGATATAAAAATGTAATTGGTAGATCAAATGGACATGGACTGACACAGGTTTTGAGAGAAGATATCTGGGATGGCTGAGTCTAGAGGTGGATACTTTCCTTGAACAATGAGGCACAATAGAAAAACATGACATGGACCAAAATTTGATGATGCAGTGGATGCTATGACTTACGTCAGGTGACCCAGAGGAGTGAAAGAAACTCAAAGGATTGGCTCAGTGCAGAGGTTCGGTGAATTATAATGCGTGCAAATGACAAAGTGTTGTGTTCAAGGGTGACTCTAAGAATTACTTGGTAATGTTCTCAAGAGACTTCTTGGCTTGCTTCTTTCAAATTTTCCCCCATCCAGATAGATGAGTACCTCTTTTTTATTTAATGAGCTCGAGGAGGATAACACATGCTCGATATAACTCACCTTCGGTAAGTTCATCTTCCTTTGTTTAACGAACTAGAAGAAGTAAGGGTTCGATCCCGTATGGTCCTGTCGATGTGTGTTTTATCGAGTCCAAAGACAAAAAACTTGAAGGTTTTTCAAGATTATAGAGTTTGGAAAAACACTTAAAAGATAACTCTCTCAGTTCCTTTTTCGTACAGTAGTCTAACGAGACCGAAAAAGAGATAAACTATCGCTCGAAAGACGCCCTTTCGAACCTTTTAACGAGTGTGAAAGGAAGCAAGGTCGCTCGATGATCTTTTCATATTTAGAGAGTCTGAAAAGAGTTTAAATATGACTCCAGGGGGTTCGTTTTTCATGTGTCCATACGGGTCCGAAAAAGAGATAAAATTCTACCTGGATGCATTCTCATGTATTTACGAGCACGAGAAAGAACAAAGACTAAGCTCGGTATGCCCCCAGCCTGAAAGCTAGTGGCTTAACTCCAGAAAGATCATCAAAGGTTGGAGACATGCCCTCCAAGCTTCGATTCATTCACCGAAGGATAAGGGTGGATGAAAAGAAGGTTCAATAGAGGTGACTGTTTCATTTTTTAATGATCTTGACACAGGAAAAGAACTATGCTCAAGGCCTTTGTTTCATTTTTTAACGAGCTTTCCACAGAGAAGAAAAACTATGCTCATGGTTGCTTCTTGATCATGGCTTCCGAGAGGATAATGCTCTGGAAGGATACCATGTCAAGGGACAAAACTCAGTCATGGCTTCCAAGAGATCTTCACTGGAAGGAAGATAGTCACTCGAGAAGGAAAACAGGTTGAGGGTCGTGATAGGAGTAAGGAGATCAGGCTCCAATAACCCTACCGAAGAGATCACCATGTCAACTACCGGATCCAAATAATCGGAAGTTGAGGTCATGGGAGACAGTGCCACATAATTGACATGCGGCAGGGGCGATAATGTCAGCATATAAGAACCACTTAGGGAGGTAACCCAGTCGGGGCTGATGAATGAAAGTTGATCAATAGTCACAATTCTTCCATCGGGAGGGAAAGATATCACATGGAAGAGGGTGGATACAAGAGATTTCATATAATAGACATAATCCTGCCCAAGGAGTAAAGAAAAATACAAGGGGTCTCGGACTACCATGACATCGATAAAGACAGTTTTCCCTCCCAAAATTACAGGAAACTAAGGAAGGATCCCTAAAGGTTGACTAGTTCTTCTGTTAAAAGCTAACAGATTCTGTGTAACCGGTGCAAGCTACGGACAACCCAAAGCGTAAAAAAAAGACAAAATACTAACGGACGCACCTTCATCTATCAGCATTTGAGGAACGTCCCGACCATGAACCTGTACTATAATCTGGAAAGGAATGTGAGAGGGAAGACGAGGTCTAGTTAGCACACCCCAATAAAAAAGGATGGCTTCAGTACTTGGAGGGGGTTTCGCAGGAGAAGGAGGAATGTCCCCCGGTACGGTAGAGTCTGTATTAATGAGAAAAACATGGGCAGTATTGGGTTTACTCTCTAGAAGGAGAGTAGGATCGACCGATTATTGGATCGGATCAACCAATGGTGGACTTGGATAGACCACTTTAGCACTCTTCAGAGGAAGAGTGGGATTGACCGAGGAAGGTACCAGATCAGTCACTTTGACATTCATCAATGGGGGAATGGGATCGACCGATGGCGAAACCGCATCGACCACTTTGGCACTCTTCATAGGAAGAGTGGGACTGACCAAGGAAGGGACTGGATCAGTCACTTTGACATTCCACAATGGAGGAGTGGGATCGACCGATGGAAAAACTAGATCGACCACTTGATCAAACATACTGACCGGGGGTGGAACCGGATTGACCAGTCCATCAACCAATGATGGGTCGGAGGAAATATTACGATAACCTTTTGGAAGTTGAAGTTTTTCCAAAAGAGAAGAAGCCTCGTCCATGCAAGGACAAAGGTGAGAGTAATGATTACCTTTACATAACATGCAAGGGAACTTGACAGTTTGCTTCTTCTTACCAACCTGAACAACACTAGTTGATAGGGTATCATCGACATGACTGACGGAGGCTGATGACGTGGAGGACCACATTTCTAAGACCTGGGTAAGACTGGGGCAATCCCTCAGAAAGTGGTCACCCTTACAAAGGCTACAAGGGAATTTGGGTTTTGGATTCTTCCTTTTAATCTTGTTGACCTCATCAACACTCCCAATACTATTAACAATAACTGGTTTCTTAGAGCCAACATATGATGTTGTTGGGGCCTTTGTCCTTTTCGGGTTCTTCTTCTTCTTCTCTTTCCATTTCTTCTTCTTCTGATCAACCTGGCTACTTGCTTTAGAGCTTTCACTAGGCGAAGAAGGAGAAATGGAAGGAGACTTGATGGGCAAAGAAGGAAAAAAGTCGACATGAGGTTGATGTGTGGGTGGTGTATTGACATCCAAAGTATTAGGTGCAACTGAAACATTGGGAGGATTCGGGATCACCGGAGTGGGGAACAACGAAACTGGTAATCCAATAGTGAGTCCTGGAAGACTCAGCGTGGCAACATATGGAGGACCAAAGTTTCCAAATGAAGGAAAAGTATAAGGTTCCCCAGGAGAAGGGGTTCCTCCATTGGTACTCCCAGGATTCGATGCCATTAACACTGACTCGACCTAAGGTCCACTAAGTAAAACAAAAAACACACGCTAAGAATCTGAGAAGCAAACAATCAAACAAACCTTCCTATGATGAAACCACTAGTTGGTGATGAAATCCAACATCGTGAGATCAAAATAGGAAGGGGCGGGGATAGAGCGGGTGGATCAGTTACGTTGGCGACCTGCTTAATAGACTTATGCCTTGGTGCAAGCTTCCATGTAGTAATTGTGGATTTACCCTCCAAGGAGCCCGAGTGAGTTTGACCAACGTCTGTTCCAGGTACAGTGAGACTTCCCTTCACCGTCACCTTGTGTGAGACCCTAAATATTGTGGGTACTAAGGTCACCAACTAAGGTCACAGTCCAGTCGGAATGTATGGGCAGGATAACAAGTCCGAAATCAACTTGAAAGGCTCCCACACATGATCGTGGGTATACCTTCCAGTGACCCCCAATATACGATCCGACCACTACAAACAGTTGGGCCATGGAGGGATAATCTTTGTAACTCACCCACTTGCGACCTCGTGCGTAACCCCTGTGTGAGAGGGGGATCCCATCAAGCCAATATGACAATTATATTTGACTCTCCCTACCACAAGATACTAAGTTTGTTCGATAGCTTTGATAAGTTATCCTCTCAACCTATTCCAAAGCCCTACACCTTAAACTAATGTAGGTTTGCTAACAAAGATGTAAAAAGTCTGATAAATTTTAGTTAAGCATTGATTTTAATGGCTGTTGTTTACTCAGAGGGTGTGCGAAAGTGAAACTGATGGAATGATGACTCAATTCCCTAAAATATGCATGAAATATGATAAGCAATCGTTTCTTTTCAATGAATACCTATTTAAGGGAAAGAGGAAGAGTCATTTTCACTATCAAACACTTGATAAGGAATGCCCTCAATCAATTTTGTTCTCAATAAAATCCAATATGATGCTACAACATTTCAGAAATGAAAACTAATCATTAATATGTACTTTTGTCGTTTTCATGTGAATGATGATCAATTCAATGAAAAACTTGTCCTACCAACTACCCTTTCAGATCAAGGAGATTCGGACAAGAAAACACAGATTTTGCACAAACAACACACCCTTTTGCAATCAAACAAGAGAAATAAAATAAAAAACACAAAAGGAAGGAGAAAGAGATTGGATCATATGACCTCAAAGAACCAAATGAGAAGAGTCACAGAATTCTAATGTCCTTCACTAGAGTTCCCGCTCAGCCGGATAGGAGAGAAGAAGGCATGGGATTGATTTCAAGCTCTCAACAACAAAAACTCAAAAAGAATGAAGAAGGGAATAAAATATGAACAAGAAGGTGTTTACTTCTCAAGAGGAAGCATGTCAAAGGTCAAAAGAGGAAGCATTGAATCACAAAACAAATCAGCAAGTGAGAAAACAGGGTTTGGACCCCCCAAAAATGGAAAATTTTGAAGAGATTTTGAGCAAAAAGGGCTAGAGCTCTGGTATAAGGGACACCAGAGCATTACAAAGCTCTTTATAACACTTCTAGGGAGTGTTTTATTTCTTCTAACATTGGAAGGGGGGCGCTAGGCTAAAAAAACTCATAAAAATGTCTAAAAACCCAAAATTTTGATCAAATTTTTACAGCTAAGCTGACTGTGATGGGGTAAAGAGTCAATCAGAAAGTGCAATCAGATATGAAGGGGTGAACAAGGTCTGACATAAATCAAATAGCAAGACAAGGTATTATGAGGAAAAATCAAAACCAAAAGTTTCGATGCGATTCTTCCCCAGTAGAGTCGCCAGTTTCTGTTGAAGGAAAATCTCCCTGCAGACAGGTAGATTGCCTCAAAGAGCTAGACTCTTAACTCTAAGACAGAAAGTGTTTAACGTGGAAAATGAATTCCTTTCAGATCTATACAAACTAATTCATGAGGAGGAAGGAGAACATAAGTACCTTTTTATCAACGTTTGTCCCTGCACGCTCCGAGTTGAGCTCCAATCTTTCGCTCTTCGATAAGCCCTGTAAACAAACAAAGTACGAATACTTCCTACTCTATCAAGATTAGTCTGAAATAGGTCTATATACTAAAGAGACAAATTCATGTGATATTGAACACGAATTAGAAAGAAACAGGCCAAGCAAATTATATTAATGAGGACAAAACATTGCTTACAACCATAGATGAATTGCAACAACTTCGTCAAGTCCTCCTTGTCTACCCCTTGCTCAAAATATCCATGATCTGAATGATGATAGCTTCATTGATTGCTCCCTACGAGATCATAGGTCTCTTGCTTCCAAAATATCTCTGTTCCAACACCACTTATGAGATCATAAGTTTGGTATGATTCTCCTTTTCCAGTCCCCTTTCACCATGAGAAAGCTTGCTTATATAGCCTTGGATAGGCTCAACCACTTGATATATCCTTGGGTAAGTTGAAGATTTGCCTCCTTCAGTTGAGGATCTACCCTAAGATCATGGCTGGACTAGGGATTCGAATCCAACTGCCTTCAAAGAATGAAAAGATCCTTCCCCCATTCATCTCAACAGCTCAACTGCTGCCCAGAATAGGTAGCGCTCCCTCAAAAGAGCCATCAGAGCGCTACAACGCTCCCCATTAGGCTTAATGGGGGCGCCAGTTCTCCTAAAGACACCAACGCTCCCTTAAAATGGCCAAAGGAGATTTATAATGCTCCCAGACAGTGTAAGGGGGAGAGTCAGCGCTCCCAAAAGAGGTATAGGGGAGTGCTCCCCTCCAAAAACTCAGTTTTTGAGGTGCTTTCAGATGGCAAAAGGTTCATGAGCCTGCTGACTCATTTCTCCTCTTCCAAATCAAATGTTTGAGGTGTTTCAAGTGTCTTTATCATGTCATTATAGGCACGACATAGGCATCATGGCAGTATGATTCCCTGACACTTGCGACACTTGTGAGAAAAATGAGACACTTGCGACACTTGTAATGATGATACTTGCGACACTATCGAAGTGAGTAATTTTGATGTGTAACACTCTATTATATGAGCTTTCCTTTGGTGTAGGATTGAAGTGGTGGAGGCCCAAGTAGAAGGGACTTAGTTTCTCAGTTCTAAACCATGCCGACATGAAAGCTTGTAATTCATTCACTTATGATGATTATATTTTAATAGAAATACTCTTTTCTCGTCCAGTTAATATCTTGCAAATATTTGAATTGTTATTCAATGGGTGTATTTGTTATGAATATTGATGGATTATGCTATTGAATGTGCTAACATTATATATTATCACCATATGCTTGTGTTTCTTGGTTGTTGAGGACAAGTTGCAGGCGTATTGCTTTGAGTCAAGTGCTCAACGATGGACTTCATTGAACGTCTGGACGAGGTAGGCCTTTTATATTTTCTTTCTAGCATATTTGTTTATATAGAATACCTGAGATCAGATTTTATTTCTGCAGTCATTTCCATCTGTTGTGGTTTACCCCTAGCCATAGAGAGATTTTCCTTGTAACAACCATGATGACAATATTTCCTTTGGATTTGGGTAAACCTATAATAAAATCCATTAAATCTTCTTCGCAACATTGACTTGGTATAGCTAATGGTTTTAGGAGACCTGGTGTCTTGATTATCTATCCCTTATTATGTTGGCATACCAAACACTCAAACATAAAATTTTGAACATCAATTTTAAGACCTTCCCCAAAAAAATCCTTCTTGATCTCATGGAACATTTTCAAGAATCCTGAATGTCCGTCTAAAAGGAGAAGTGTGCAATTTCAGAAGGACCTTTTGTTTGAGTTGGGAATTATTACATAAATATAGGTGATCATGATACCATAACAAATCATTCTTCCATACAAAATTATCTAATGAACTGGGGTCCTCTTATAATTGTTGAATGATCTTGCATACCTCTTGATATTTCTTCCATTATATCCTTACTTCTTCTACCCAATTAGATCATGGAATATAAATAACACATAGTGAACCTTTTGTTTCTTCTTATTTTCTTGAAAAGGAATTTTTCACAACATTATTTTTCCTTTTTGTAGATAATTTCAAAGTCATAACCTAGCATATTTGTAACCCATGCTTGTTTCTCTTATGAAGATAATAATTTCTCCAAGAAGTACTTCAAACTATCATGATATTCGTTTACTTTGAAATGTCTTCCTATTAGGTAAGGGCACCATTTCTAAACTACATGTAGTATGGACAACATTTCATTTTCATAAATATGTTTGATTGAGTTTTTTCCTTTAAGTTGGATGCTTTCAAAGGCAATGGGTCTTCCTTCTTACATTAAAACTACACCAACTATGTGGTCTGAGGCATCACACTCTAGAATAAATGTTTTGTGAAGTCGGGTGTGGCCAGGACAAGAGTTGCACACATAGCCTCCTTAAGATTTTCAAAACCTAAGGTTCTTGCTTCAGTCCAATTAAATGCTTCCTTGTTTGATAATGTTAGAGGAGATGAAATTTGACCACAATTCTTGAAACAATTGCGGTAATAGCCTCTCAATACTAAGAATCTCTAAGTTTCTTCAAGGTTTTGGGAATTGGTCATTCCCTCATAGCTTTAATTTTGTTAGGGTCCACTTTTACACATTCATGAGATACAATATAAACCAAATATTCCACTTCCTAAACCCCAAAGGCACACTTGGAAGGCTTTGCATAAAGTTAGAGCTCTTCCAATAATTGTAATACTTTATCAACATGTTGTACATGCTCTTCCCAATTTTTGTTGTAGATTAATATGTCATTGAAAAATAACAACACAAATTTTCTAACAAAGGGATTGAAAATAGAATTCATAAAGATTTGAAATGTTAAAGGTGCATTAGTAAGTCCAAATGACATAACCAAAAACTCATAATGACCTTCATGTATTGTAAAATATGTTTTGGGAATGTCTTCTTGCCTCATTCTGATGGATGATATCTCGAATGAAGGTCCAACTTAGTAAATAATTTTTCTCCATGAAATTCATCTAATAATTCATCAATAATAGGAATAGGAAACTTATCTCTGATGGTCATTTTGTTGAGTTGTCTATAATATGGACACATACACAATGAACCATCCTTTTTTGTAACCATTACCACTGGTGAAGAGAAAGAACTTTGGTTAGGCTAAGTGATTCTGACCTCTAACGTTTCTTGGGTCATATGTTCAATCTGACTCTTTTGTCCCTATTTATACCTATAATGCCTAATGTTAGTTGATACACTTCCTAGTTGAAAATTAATAGCATGGTCATGATCTCAAGCAGGTCGAAGACCCTTATGAATTTCACCAAATAGCTTGGAATGATTGTTGATAAACTATTTGGAGATCTAATGGAGAAGAGAATATAGATGTTTGAACATCAAGAGAGCACAATTGTGCAATTACAGCATGGTGTTACTTTTTGAGTAATTTTGTCATGCTGTTATCGCTTATCACCTTAGAGGGTTTCCCTTGGATACCTCTAAGTTCAATTTCCTTACCTTCTGAGGAAAATCTCCTGAAAAGATATTGAAAATTAAGGGACATTGTTCCTAATGATTGTAACCATTGGACCCCTAATACAACGTCAACACCACCCATTTGGATGGAAA